>QEOW01000066.1:167868-288492 GCA_003123825.1 Juglans hindsii | reverse complement strand
TTGAATTTACCTACCTTAAAACACCCTAGACCATACATGTTGCAGTGGTCGAGTGATTGTGAGGAGGTTAGGGTCAATAAGCAAGTGCTAGTTACTTTTTCAATTAGAAAATACCAGGATATGGTCCTTTGTGATGTAGTGCCTATGCATGCTGGTCATATTTTGTTGGGGAAGCCATAGGAGTATGATAGGAAGGTGATCCATGATGGGTTAAGGAACATGTACAGTTTTGAAAAGGATGGAAAAATAATCAAACTTGCTCCTTTAACTCCAACACAAGTCCACGGGGACTATTTGAAACTGAAAAGTGAGGTTGCTCAAAAAAGAAAGAGTGAAAATGAATGTGATCAAAAAAGAAAAAGTGAAAAGGAGATTTAGCTAAAAAGCAAGAGTGAAAGTGAGATTGAAAAAAAAAGAAATAGTGAGGCCAAAAATGAGAGAGAGAAAATGTGAGGCTGAAACCTCAAAAGAAGAGAGAATGAGTTGAAAAACAGTTGTCAGGTCGAGAGTTCAAAACAAGATGAAGGAAAAGAGAGTGACAAAAAAAAAGAGTGAAAAGCAAAAAGAGAGTGAAAAAGAAAAAGATTGTGGAAAGAAAAAAGAGAGCGAAGAAAGTGAGAGAAAAACTAAAAGAAAAGTGAGATTTTATGCTAAGGCGAGTCTTAATACTAACGAACTTGACGTATCTTTGTCTAGTGTTATTATCTTTTTGTTGCAGGGATATGAGGTCATGTTTCCTAGAGGTGTGTTTAGTGGATTGCCACCTATTAGAGAGATAGAGTACTACATTGATTTTGTGCCAGGTGTGACAATTCCTATCCAACCTTTCTTTGAAGAACATGAGTCTTTTTCACACTTGAAGGGACAAGGTAAGTCGTTGACTATAATGCAAGCTAAGCGGGAGGACTGTGTTGAGACTTTTCCTCATGTATTCAAATACACACAAGGTATGAAAAATTTTGTGGTTGATGCTTTAGCAAGAAGATACGTCTTTATCTTCATTTTAGATGCAAAATTGTTGAGACTTGAATATAATAAGGAATTACATGCTAATGATGATGACTTTGCTACTGTGTATGGAACATGTGAAAAAGCATCGTTTGGTAAGTTCTATAAATTATATTGGTACTTGTTTAGAGAGAATAGATTTTGTGTGCCAACTAGTTTTATGCTTAAGTTGCTTGTGTGTGATAGACATGGTGGTTTGTTGGGTAATTTTGGTGTAAGGAAGACTTTCAATATGTTGCATGAACGTTTGTAGGAGTATCATTTGCGATTCACTGACGTATTGCATGAACGTTTGTGGAAGTATCATTTGTCATTTCTTAACGTGTTGCATGAATATTTGTGGAAGTATTACTTGCCATTCATTGAGTTTGCATATAATTGGAGTGGTGTAAGAAAAACTTTAGGAGTGTTTCATGAACGTTTGTGGGAGTATCATTTGCCATTCATTGAATTGCTACATGGACATTTGCGGGAGTATCATTTGCCCTTATCAGAGTGTGCATATAAAATCTTGCATACTACTATTTCTTATTCTCCATTTGAGATTGTTTATGGTTTTAATCCACTTACTCCTTTACCTTTGATGGCTTTGCTTGTTGAAGATAGGACTAGCTTGGATAAACATTTTCAATTTCTTGAGAAAATTAAAGAAAATACACATGAAGTAGATCTTTCAAGTAAGTATCAAGTTTTTGCTATTTTAAATGTTACTAACATTTTTCTTTTTGATCCAGGTGGAGATTCGAGGTCGAATCCTTTTGAGGAGAGGGGGAATTATGGGAACCAAGGTGGGCCTACTCTTAAAGATCATTTGCAAATTCCAGATGGGCCAATTACAAGATCAAGGGCCAAGAAGATCAAAGAAGCAATGCACGGATTGGTGCAATCCACTTGGGATGAAGCTAGCAAGAGCCCAACACTCAAGATGGGCTTGAAAGAAGGAGAACCAGCTTTGATCCACTTGATTCAAGCTGTGGAAGACATGACTTAGAGATAGGGCCTATTGTTATTGGAGACTTCCAATTTGGTTAAATGATTTATTTTATTAGTTTAGAATAAGTGGGCTTGAAGATGTCTGGCCCACACGTCTTATTTTTAATGAATTAGGGTTTTCAAGAAGGCCTTGTATTTTGGCCAAAGACTTATTTGGAAAGTTACTTTTTTGGAATTTGGGTTTTAAGAGGTACTGTAGTGTTACTGTAGCCGTACTGTAGCCGAGGGTACTGTAGCGTGACACTGTTCATCAGGGGCATTTTGGGTAAAAATGGGCTTTATTTTGGCTAGGGTTTTAATTAGGTTTAGTTTAAATACTCCTTGTAGCCTCATTTGAGGGTAGACAATATTGAATTTTATTTGTGAGTTGAGTTTTCTCCTCTTGTTCTTGATTGAACTCTTGAACTTATCAAAGGTAAATCACAACCTTTGTGGCGTTCCTCCTTTGTAATCTGGGTTCTTGAGACGGGTTCTTCAACGGGTCTAGATTTTAATATAATCTAGGTTCTTGAAATGGGTTCTCGTCGGATTTAGATTCTCCATCCTTGACTTGATTTTTGGCTTTTTTGAGGAGTTTTCAAATTGATTGTGGGTTCAAAAGAATTCATTCCCACGGATTCATATCACCTCCCCCTTTGGATGAATTAACTTGCATCTCAAACAGAAAATCTTTCACTCAAATGATTCTTTCTAGTCACGGCATCTAGGTTGTAGAATGTGTGAGTATTGCTATGATATTATCACATAGCACACTTTACCATTATGTGAAGATTATGGATGAACAAGAATACTGGAGAATCCGTAGAACAACAATAGTATATCTACGATTTATCAACGAGATAATATCGCTTAATTTTTTTTCTTATCAAATATGTAATATATAGATAATGAGTAAAAAAAATTTAATTAAAATAATAATAATAAATTTTAAAAAATAAAAATAAATATTACGTGAAAGATATTAATAAAATTCAAAAATCGTACAGGGATAGATTATATAAACTAAAAAAGTAATGCTACATATAATCATAGAATGCGTAAATATCATGCAATCGCTTTAAAAAAGAGTGAGATCTATTATTAAAAAATTAATTTCTTTTTATGTGGATCTAATGTTTATTTATTCTTTTTAAGATAATTTTACAACGCTTGTATATTTACAACTGTAAATATTATTTCTCAAACTAAAAAAATGCTGGAGTAGTGCTGGCCCGAATTTGTCCTCAGGACGGCAATTTTTTTTTTTCGTTCATTTTTTATATCCCGACGTCAGATTTAAGATGTAAAGTATAAAAAAATATATAATAAAATATTTTATTTTTAGTTTTGTTTACTTAATAAATATAGAAAGGGGAGACAAAAAATATATATCTCTTTTACATAAATTAATGGTTAAAACTACTTTTTGAGTATTTTATTTTATGTTTTATTTTTATCTAATAGTTAAAGAAATGATTAGTAATTATCTTTTAATTTTTTTTAATAATTAAAAATATTAAAAAATATTTAAATAAAATATAATTATTTCCTAGCATTGTCCTTTTCCGTATGGACCAGACCACCGACATGGTCCGTCTATAGGTGAAACTCATTTTGGAACAGTAGAATACACTTGATTTGATATATTATTCAATTTTAACTCAATTCATTTTATATTATTATTATAATTTTTTTAAATTTTTACATAAAATAAAAGAAGTAATTTAATTTTTTTAAATTTTAAAATAAAAAATATATTTTAATAATATTTTTTTAATTTTTATTTTAAATGAACTCAATTCAAAAAACAAATTAGGCTTTATTTTCGAAAGTATAATGTTACATAACTTCTTCAACTTCTACATATCATATTTTTTTAAATTTTAATATTTTTTATTATTTTTAAAGTTTTTTTTTAGTTTATTCTTTTTAAAATAATTTAATTTTTTTTATTATTTATATATTAAATATTTAATAAAAGAAAAAAATAATAAAAATTAAAAAATATATAATATATAAAAATAATATAAATAATAAGAAATTGTGTAAATTTTTTCTTTCGAAAATTAATATGGCAAATGCGCATCAGAAATGGATCACATGGTCCGTCTCGTTCGTACCGCTTGATGTGAAAAAGCTACTCAGCCCGCTCATTTTTGGATTCATCCGAATAAAGAATCATGTCCAGGTCCCATGTTAGTCGTGTGGTGCATTTTGAAAACAGCTGCGTACCACTGTTCGGAAAAAGACTTTTAACTCATGATTCGTTACATGACTGCACATGATCTTGGCTTATTATCCTTTTAACTGTTCTTTATTATTTTTTGTATATTTAAAATTTTAATTTTTTATTATTTTTAAATATTTTTTAACATTATTAATTATTAAAAAAAATTAAACGATATATAACTTTATTAATAATCATTTTCTTAACTATTAAATAAAAAAAAATGATATATAGATTCATCTAGAAAGTGTATCTATTATTAGTATCAATCAAAAAATTTTTTTTTTTTGTTTAGTATGTGTATTTGTTTATTTTTTTTTAAAAAAATAAGCACATACAAATGTTTAAAAAAAAACGAAAAGCAAACTTTAATACAAATTTTAACAATGTGTATAAAGTCTCAGTAAACTGTCGGTGGTCGTAACATCATCATTCATCTTCTCGTTACTGAGGGATGGCTTGGATTTGCTGCCTTGGCCATGGGGAGCCTTTTCCCATTTATTTAATTATAAGTTTTGCTATATATCTTCTACTACACTTCACATTTTATATTTTTTTAAATTTTTAATATTTTTTTAAATTTTTTTCGAGTTTATTTTTTTTAAATTAATTCAAATTTTCTATTTATTATTTATATAATAGATATTTGATAAAAGAAAAAAAATTAAAAAAATATAGAGTGTAGAGTGTGAAGAAGTTGTGAAGATTTATTATTTAATTATTATTATTTTTATATGACCCAATAAAATTAATATATAGATGGTTCTCTCTCCTCTTTTGTGTTTGTATTTTTTTTTAATAAATCAAAAAGTTCAAATGAATAAGTTTTCAATGACTCAATAACATTAATATTTTATTTATTATTAATCCCTCCATTAATTTGAAACATCAAACCGGGACTAAAAAAAAAAAAAAAAAAACGAAAACTTAACACCAAATTATTAAAAAATTCTAAAAATAAAATATAAAAATAAATTTGAACTATTTGAGCAAGAGCTTGCTAATTTGTTGCTCAAATATTGATCTCCGTTGATCGGAGTTGCACTTGAATATTTTTGAATCGAAAAAGCCTAAAGGATAGAGATTATATAAAGATGCACCAGCCTTCTTCCGCCCCACGTAATTATAGGAAACGGCAACGTTTGAATTTTAAATTCATCTCAACTCATATCAATTCAGTATTATAATTTTTTAAAATTTTAATCTAAAATATAATAAATAATTTATTTTTTAAAATTTTTAAATAATAATAATATTAAAAAATAATATTTTAATAATATTTTATAATCTCAATTTAATTCAATTCAATTCAACTTAGTTCAACGTCTGAACGCAACCGTATAGACTCTGCCAGTCCTTGTTCGTCAGCTATGTGACTTGTGATCCCTGACGTCAAATTTAAAATCTAAAGCATTTCTCAAAAATGTAATAGAATATTTTCTTTTTTAATTTTTTTTACTAAATAAAACAAAGAGGAAGGAGACAACGCATTGCAAAGAAAAGAATCAAAAGATCATGTTTCCAAAAATTCAATGTTATAGATACGTGACATGTCCGGGATGTCACGATGGATTTTTTTTTCTTTCATATGTTTTTTAATTACATTTACATATTTAAAAAATACATAAATTCACTAATAATCATTTACTTAATTATTAAAAAAATTAAAATAGAGACATATTTAGAGGCACACTAGAAGAATGATCCAAACATTTTCGTTGTCATATTGGTCCTTTTTGAGAATATTTAAGTCCTGGTTTGAGTATTGAAGTATTTTCACTATTATTTATTATTTTTTAATATTTTATTATTACTTTATTATTATTTTTTACTACTTAAACGCAACTTAAAATTACTACTTTCATCCGGAAAGAGACTAATGTTGGTCGTATGTAGGGGTGTAAATCGGTCGGTTCGGACCGGACCGACCAAATGTATGATCGGTTTCGGTCCAATAAATAAGAAATTTTCGGTCTTCGGTCCGGTCCCGGGGTAGAGTTTTCTCGGACAAGACTGGATCGGACTGATCGAATAAAAAATAAAAATATATTATATATATTATTTATATAATAATTATACAATTAACAATATAAAATTTTAAATATGTTATTAATAATTATTAATATTCTATAAATTAACAATATTTTATATATATCTTAATCTAACCTATCACTATTAACAATATAAAATTTTAAATATGTTATTAACACTTGTTAATATTCTATGAATTAACTAATATATAATATCAATTAGTTAATTATATAGTAATTATATAAATTAATAATGTAATTTTCATTTAATTTATTATCATTAACCATATAAAATATTTTTTTATTGAGTTTGTTACCTAATCCATATTAATAAGTCACTTAATTTAATTTAATATTTTAAATAAATTTTTTTATTAATTGATTTTAAAAAAAATATATATGCCGGACCGAATGGACCGACCGGACCGGATCGGACCTATAACTACCGGTCTGGTCTGGTCCCTATGGGATGTTCAGACCGGACCGGAACGGACCGACCGGTTTACACCCGACTCATATGGCCCATCTCGAAAATAGCTGTATACTACTGTTCCGCAAAGGACTTTCTGGTCCAAAGAGATTGAAGAGGTGATTAGGACGTTTATTTGGCTAATTATTAGAGTACTGGTTGGAGCAACAAATTTATTTGCCTGTTTGTTGATTGATGTATTAAATATAACCACCCACTTTAGATCATATTGATCAATTCAAATATCATCTGCTTAATTAAATGAATTAGACTCTATAAGGTGGTCAGTTTGGAAATTTAATTATTATTAAATATTTTCAGACTACTTTTCTTTTAGAACACTCTCATTAGATTAGTTAAAATTAAAAGACAGTTTTGATGAATGTAAGAGAAATTTAACTTTTTATCATTTCATTCACATAAATCTCCACATTGAAATAATTATTTTTTTATTATATAATAATAAAATAATATAAGATGAATTTTGTTTTAATTATTCACATTAAATTTTCACATTAGATTATATATTTATTCATTATATGGTAATGAATAACTAATAATTTCAAAATTATTTAATTTTTTTAATTATTAATTTATTTAATTTTATAATATTTTACTATTATACTTATTATATGTTAATTAATAATTATGTTCTTATTAAATTAATATATCACTAAGTCAAATTAATATATTAATTGTGATAAAATATGTGATAGAAAGAAAGGGAGAGAAATAATTAATTAAATATGTATTTGATGTATGTACAATAACTTTTAAATTTGAAAAAACTTTTGAAAGTCACTATAGCTAAATTCTAAGAATTTAACTAATCTAATGTGAGTATATTTTACTCTTTAATAACTAAATACTCATTAAATTTAACTTTTAGCTAATTCAATAAGAGTGCTCTCACAAACAATTCGATACTATTTACAAACAATTTGATAATATTTTTATTCATATTTTTTTCTTTTCCATTTTCCAAATTTAATAAAATATCTAATTCAAACTATTTACTACTATTCATATAATCTAATTAACTAACTAAAACCCAAACCCAATTATGAGATATGACGTGTCCAATTAAGAGAGAACATTTTTTTTCCAAGCCTTACGTCACTGCACACGACATTTGATTATTTGCTAACGACATTTACAATATACCATTATTAATTTATCATTATATTATTTATCTATATCCTTTAAATATTATTTCTTTCTTATTTCTAATTTATTCGTTTTAAATACATTTTTAAGTACTACCATTAGATAAATTAATGGGAACACAATATTTCTGTTGCCAAAATAACATCAATAGCCTAATAAAAATTTAAAAATCAAATAAAGATGGGAAAAACTTCATTCATCCTATTTTTTCATAACTAAGGATTTTAAAACGACTATTTTTCTTTTTATTAAATAAAATGTTCTAATAATATTATTTTTTTTATTTTTTTAAAAATAAAAGCGTATTTGTGAGAAATATAAAGAAAGATTAAGAAAAAGAAAGAAATAATAAAAAAATATTTACATAGATGAATAGTAGTCGTTAAATGTAAAGAATCACTTTAACTTACATGAACTTTACATTGATTTTAGATAACTTTCGTTTCGTATGCGGTGCGGCAAAATTAAGAGTGCAATGAAGAGGATGGTGAGAGATGCCATGGGAACCATCTTGCTCCAACTTTATGTGCCACATTTGTCATATTGGTCTTTTTCTGAAATATATAACTTCATTCTACTATTCGAAAATGACCTTAACCCAAAGACCGCGTTGGTTATATTTGAGATATTAAATTATGTTTGGAGTTGTGATAGGAGTTTTAAAAAGAATTTCTTTATTCTAGTTGCAGAACTTACAAAGAAGTAGAAGTTCTTATTGTCCTCTATTGTATTCTTTCCAATCCTGCGAGAGAGTTTTTAGTATTGGATATTCAAAATGGTGATTTTTGGTGTTGCCAATATATCTATAAATAAGTAGTGCTATAGAGTAGTCACTATAGCTGTGCATATAATGCACACACTACGTAGCTGTTTTTTTTTCCATCACTCTCTCTCTCTCTCTCTCTCTCTCTCTCTCATGATTCTCCTTCAGCCCAGTATGGCACCGCCCAACCTCACTATCACTACTGGCGACTCCCCCACACGCCGGCGACCAAGTCAGCCACCACCGATGTCTCCCACGCACAGCTCTCTCTCTCCCATTGGGTAACCCAACCAAAATGGGTTTCACCCATTTCTCTTGACTTACGCCGCCGTACGTGGCCACCCAAGCCACCACACCTCCACCACCTCACACCGGCGACCACCTCTCATAGACCCAGCCACCACGAACCTCCCTCTCCCTTTCCGTCGCACACACAAACTACCCATAAAATGGGTTTTACACGAGCTCGGGGCCACTGACGGCCCTATCACAGCCGTGCGTCGGTTTTAACCCCACTGAGCACCTCCCTTGAATACGGTGACTCCTCTCCAAGCACCTTCGAGCCAGCCAAGCCCTCCACCCCTCTCTCGCACTCCACCTCTCATCCATCAGCTCTCACTCTCGCAGTCCGGTAATAATTTTGAATTTGAGATATTTGTAGTTTGGATGATACTACATAGGGTGTACAAAATGATTGCTCCCAAACAGTGGCTACTCTCTAGATTAATTCATCTATAAATAGGACATACAATATTGTTCAAAGGATTTCTTTATTTTGCAAAATGGCCGCTGTACGCATAAAAGGACTTTTAGGTCTAGAAAAGTTTTTTTAGAGGAACCATACCCACGTAACATTTTTAACAACACATTCTATAATTATAATTTAAGATAGAGTATTTTTATAAAATAATAATATTTTTATAAATTATTTTATAAAAATATTCCTAATTTAATGAGATAGTTGTGTAAAGTATTACGTGCTTACGATTTTTCGTTGATTTAAAATAGAAAAACAAGTCTGGAGGAAAAGTGAAAAGGTGAGCAGCAGTGTATTGACTACGTTGCAATGGCAAAGATATTAGATATTTAGGTTTATAATTTAGAAAAAACGGAAATAAGTTGTTCCTCCATTTTTTTTTTATACAAAGTTGTTCATCAGAGGGCTCCCGACACTGCCCACCGAGAAAGTTAAATGCCTCTTTTTATCTTTTTATATTTTTAATTTTTTTTTTAAAAATTCATAACATCATTAAAAAATACTTACTTAATTATTAAATTAAAAAAAAATATCACTAAAAATGCTCTAGCCAAAATGGGGATACAAGCATTTCTTTTCATCTATTGATGAGTAAGAAAGGGGCAAATTGGGGTTTTACTTTAGAATAATACTAGAGCCCTCGCTGGGGGCTCTTGTATTTTTTTATATGTTTTTATTTTTTATTTTTTGTTTTACATAGATTTTTTTAATAATTTTAAATATTTTAAAAAAATAAAAAATTTATTAAATTATTGAAAAATACTTTCTTAATCACGAAGTAAAATATTAAAATATTTTTTTATTTTACTTCGTAATTAAGGAAGTATTTTTAATATATATATATTTTTTTACTTTCTGGTTAAGAAAGTATTTTTTAATGATGTTTTAAATTTATTTTATTTTTTTAAAAATATTTAAAAGTATTAAAAACATTTATATAAAAAATAACTTAAAAAAACACATGAAAAAATACTATGTTAGAACCAGCGGGAGCCCCAGCGGTGGCTCTAGCATCATCCGAAAAAAATTCATAATATTATTAAACAAAACTTTCTTAATCACGAAGTAAAATAAAAAATATTTTTTTATAATTTTTATTTTACTCCGTGATTAAGGAAGTATTTTTTAATATATATATATATATATTTTTTTTTACTTTTTGATTAAAAAATTATTTTTAATGAAGTTCTAAATTTATTTTATATTTAAAAAATATTAAAAAAATCTATATAAAAAACAACCGAAAAAAAAAATACATGTAAATAGTAAATACATATTGCAAACCCCAGCGGGATCTGTAGCACTACCCTTTACTTTAACCCCATCTGATCTGCCCGCATGATTGTTTTGATATTTGTCCTTTTAATAATGCTACTGTGTACTAGGCTTTCAAAAAATTAAAGAATATAGTTTTTCTAGTCAAAAAATTAATAATCCTACTGGAATTAGAAGGATACATTTTTATACGATTGATACGACAGAAATTAAATTAAATCTTAAAACAATCTTTTACAAATCAAATTCTACGAAGTAAATGATACCAATGTTTTCAACTTATAAATAAAATTCTTCTTTTTACTTACCCTGACGAAAAAAATCTTGATAAGGTCATGGGCATTCAAGTCGATTGAGGGCACACTGCCCACATGGGCCAATTAAAATCATGCGATAATTGCGTGTAGTCAATTCAAATTTTAAACACTCGCATCACTTTCTCACTTTCCTATCCTCTTTTATCTTAAGGGCTGATTTGAACACTTTGGTTCCGTTTTGTTTCGCAAGCGTCTCATTTTATTTAATCTTATTTTAATATTTAAATATTATTTAAATATAAACACTTTTCAAGTTTATAATATATTTAATAAATTTATAAAAAGTGGATTAAGAAATTAAAAAAACATTGAAAGTTCACTTTTTTAAGACAATACCAAATTGAAGCTTTTGTTAAAAACTACTATAACTAACTTTAAAAACACTTCTCCATTCAGCAGTCATTACTTTAAAAGAGGTAAATCATATGATGGGATTTCGAATTATTTTCTAATTTTAAAAGATTTAGACAGATTGTATAGATTTCATTATAATGTAATATTCAGACCATGTTTAAGAATAATAGTTGTTTAAAGGGAAGAACACAAGTCACAACTCATGTTTAAGCAAGCATAACATAACAAAAAAGGCTTCCTGCTTGATGGAAACGTCATAGGCTTTTTGTTACCAAGGCTTTTTTAGGTTTTTTGTTTACCAAGAAAAACCAATTATTATACATTTAAACAATTTAATTTACCCATTACACCATCATCTCAATTTTTTTTTTATCCTTATCCTGCCGTCACATAACAACAAAGATTTAGATAATTGTAAAAGTGGTTGATCTTTAAACAACGACCGGTCAAGTCATGAATTTGTGTATTAAAATGGTAACAACAAATTAACGACACTAACTGATTGGCATGTTTATTTATATATAATGTTAATTGGTCATATTTGTCATATAATTGGTCCTTTTCGCAATTAAATGGTAGTTTTCAACTGTTCCAAAATGACCTTCCCCCGAAGACAGACCATGTTGGTTGTATGATCCATTTCGGAAACAGCTATATATGTACCACTGTTCCGGAGTGACATTTTTTCCAAGCATTACATCACTGTGCATGACATTTTCCTATCTAAATATTAGGACATTTATTTGGCTAATTATAGTATGTAGTCCGAGCTATTGATTCATTTACATGTTTGTTTCTCGAGATGCATTAAACAAGCTACCAATTTCACATGAATTTGTGTTTGTTCAAGTAAGCAGTTTGTACAGTGGTGCGTTGCTTTTGTGTGAAGAGGTTGAAGTAAACAGCCGACTATTCCACAATCTCATCGGAAATGGGCAGTTTGCACGCAACAATTGTAGCTACGATGCGACGAGGATTTTATAGCCGGCAATGTTATTTTCTAGCTAATGTTATGCTTTTTACGGCTACTTCTTGTTGCCGGGTAAAGCTATTTTTTTTGTAGTGACGGGATCCGCACATACAAGCTCTTCCACGACTCTATTGCCTTTTGTGCACTGCTTTTTCAAGAGCTTCATGCTTATTCTTTGACAATATTGGTTTAGGGTTCTATACATGCAATTTGATGAAATCGTGATCTATTACAGATCAGTGCAATATTCATAATAGTTCATTGCTGATTTGCTCTAACAATCACCAAAGTACGTACCAAGAAATATGGGATCAACTTTTTCTAGACATTTGTCACTTGTTTGTTTTGATTTTACGTTCTATATTAACTTTTTTGGTGTTTTTCCGAGGTTACACTTGTCTGCTGTTTGTAAATCATTTTGTTTAAGAAAGTTTGTAGCAGTATATATCAGATGTTATATACACGTAATTCTTTAATTACTTGCGTTTTTTTAACATGCGTGGACTAGGCCAGGGAACCTGATCTAATATAGAATTTTTTTTATTGGCATGCAATATTCTAATAAATATTGAAGGATGTAGATATAGTCTGTTTTTAACGTAGCAATATATCTATGACATGCAAAGGATTCATTTCGCAAATGCACGGCTGTATAACGTACAAGACTTCTAGGTCACACAAAAGTGACTACAATCTCAGTAAAATATGATTCATATATACCTCAACAAAATATATGGTGTGGAGGCCACAAAAGACACCCTTAATTACTTTGTAAAATCTTATCATTCGATATTTATTACATTAACCAAGAGAACACACATCAAGATTAACACAATGCACGAAAAACCTAAGGAATAATGGAAAATACGGTTTGTGTAATTGTAAGTAAAAGCAATAAGACAGCCGCCAGAAATGAGGCCAATGCCCAAGGACTGTTGAAATAATCGTGCCTTAATTCTGCCATCCTTAGATTCCAGGGTGCACTGCAATGCATGTTCAAATCCACGGAAGTTCTTGCATAAATGGAACTTTTGGGTGAAATAGTGATATTGTGACAGAGCTTGTTAACCATAGTGGAAACAACTTCGTCATCACCCAAATAATTACGGATAATTCCACTTCGACGGAGTAATTCAACATCCTTCGGAGAGTTAATGAGATCGTCCATGAAGCACACAAAGTTGGTGACGTAATTGAAACCATTTTCTCGATCATAGTATTGCTCATATGCTATAAGATTTCGTAAGCAAGTCTCTGTTTCATCTACTATGCTCAAAGGTGAAATCTTCATTACCCCATTGTTCAACATTATGGAAAACATGTCACGTTTATCTGCCTTCTTGAATGTGATTCCAGCCTCTTCAAGCTCTGTGGCACCATGTATGTTCCTGTGTTCAATATCTATAAGACGCACAAATTTCTTTACCTTGTTGATATCGACTCCAGCCTCACAAAGTAGATGCTTCAATTCCTCTGCATTCATTGATTCGACTCCAGTCATAATTAGCGTCCCTGTTTCAGACAGTTTTGACTTCTGCTCTTTATTCCCATTTTGATCACGAAGAAGATGCGCATAAAATATCTCTGGCAACTTCTCGAATTCAATTTCAGCCTCTTGAAGTTCAATAGCATAAGGTATTTTTATCCAACGACAAATCTCATTTAACTTAAACACAAATTTGCATGCCTTAGTGGTTTCAACTCCTGCCTCCTTAAGCTGTAAGACATCGACCAGATGCTTCCATTTCTCTAGTATATCGACTGGCAATCTAGACTCCTGAGATAAGCGTGCAGCAGAAATTACTGGCTCATTAAATAAGCTGGCTCCAACAAGTGGACCCGGAATTATGCTAGCACCCCGAATTATGCGAGCACCACTAAAACCTTCATCAAGTAGCTCCTCAACACGTCGCTCCTCAGATTCAGCAAGTCCAACAAGTGGCTCCTCAGATACGCTGGCTCCAACAAGTGGAGATACGCTGCTAGAACCACTAAAACCATCATCAAGTGGCTCCTCAACACGTCGCAACTCAAATTCAGCAAGTCCAACAAGTGGCTCCTTAAATAAGCTGGCTCCAACAAGTGGCTCCTTAAATAAGCTGGCTCCAACAAGTGACTCCTCAGATACGCTGCTAGAACCACTAAAACCTTCATCAAGTGGCTCCTCAACACGTGGCTCCTCAAATTCAGCAAGTCCAACAAGTGGCTTCTCAGATACGCTGGCAAAGGTAACAGCAACAGCAAGTGGCTCCTTAAATAAGCTGGCACCAACACGTCGCTCCTTAGCTAAGCTGGCTCCAACAAGTGGCTCCTTGGATAAGCTGGCACCAACAAGTGGCTCCTTAATTAAGCTGGCTCCAACAAGTGGCTCCTCAGATAAGCTGGCACCAGTAACAGGAGCAACCGGTCGCTCCTTAGTTAAGCTGGCTCCAACAAGTGGCTTCTCTTTTGCATGTAATGAAGTGACAGCTTTACCAATCAGACCAAACGGATGCTTAAATATCTTAGCTATCTTGAATTTGACTCCGGCCTCTTGACGTTCTTTGGCATTATCTATTTCCGTATCAAGTATTGAAATACAAATGGTTGCATGTATGAGACCAAGGAGATCCTCAAACTCTGCGTTCTTGAATCTGAACCCGACCGTTAAACGTTCACATATCATTATTGGAAGTGAAGGGTTGGAAGCTTCAAGCGTCAGATCAAGTAGATACGTAATCCTTTCAGTTGAATTATTGACATCATTCAATTCAAATGGTAAAAAGGCAGAGAAAAAACCAAGGGCACGATCATTAAGTTGCTTCCGCATCATTAAGGTCCCCTCAGTATCAATATCGACAATATGTTCTTCTAAATTTCTGGATTCGTTACTCTCACTCATATGGAACAATTTAGCAAGAACGAAGAATGGAAGTTGATTTTCAAATAATAGTAGATCACGAGCTATTCTAGGAAGCACCCACTTCTTTTGAAAGATTGGGTCATCTTTCGGAACTCCTCCTTTCTTGTACCTGTGGAACAACTCAATAATGAAACACCCATCAAGTAGCATCATTTCAACAAATGCATCACTTTTAGATTGGGTCTGGCTAATGCATTCTGCATGTAGGTATTCGCGAGCTCTTGCTTCCAATTTTCTCAAGGCCCTGATGTATGTTTTTACACTTCCTTTCGTTCTTTTAAGCATTTGTTGTAAATAGCGCAATTTATGCTCTTTCATAAACCCATGACCAACCTCGCCTTGGTCGTTGTAAGGACCGATGGCAAGTAGCACAGGCTTATAAGCCTTCTCGTTTGCGTCACGTAACTCCTCATGCACTTTACCCATACAACGCTCTGTAGCAATTCGAGGCAAGATAGCAAGCTTTTTCTCAATACAAGTGGAGAATGTATTATTCAGCCTGCTCATATTTTTTAGAAGTTGTATAGTCTCTGTTCCTAATACAAAGCATACAAATTCTCATTAATTTTAACGAAAAATTCTGATAGCAATATTTTAATTGTTAATGCAAATAGAGAGAGCATGCCTCATATTCTAGAGAAATAGTACAATCTCTACTCCAAGTACTTTCATAAAAATTGTCCATAATTTTGTACTATTTTCCGCTAAAAAATAATATGTATCGACTAAGATAAATTAAGCTTTCCACTAAACTAGATTAGAAAAAAAAAAAAAATTTTCCACTAAACTAGATTAAATATTTTTTCAAAATTCTAAATAAAACATAAAAAATAATTCAACCTTTTAAATTTTAAAATAAAAATTATATTTTAACAATATTTTAACTTTATAATATTTTTATACAATTTTTTCTTTATTATTTTTTAAAATATAATAAAATATCTTAACTCAAACCTAATAAAATGGCGGCCTTACCGTTTTATGTTTTTCTTGCGAAAGGCAATGAACTTGCTCAATGATTCGCCGTAGATTGCTCGTCACAGATTGTTTCTTTTGCTTTACAGGAACAAAAATAAATAAAAATATAAACACTCCAGATGAGATTAGTTACAAACATAGAAAATAATAGTAACCCAATGAAGCAACGTTGACTTTAGCATTCACGAACAATGCCTTTTTTTTACATTATATTTCTATCTAAAATCTCTAATTAAAACTTATTCTATTTATTTTGAGTAATATTTTTTGTAATGCATCATTAATCAAATTATATATTATTTCTCTATATCATTAATTGAACATTATTTTTTATTCTATGATCTTTATTCTTTTAAAAATTTTCCTTTAAATTGACTGAGGTATCTATTTGAGAATTTCATGAATTTCATATATCAGTTCTGTAAAAGTTGAAAACTAAAGTACTGATTTTATAATTAATTCTAAAATTTGTCTATATATCAACATTAAGTAGTGTACTTTTGAGGCCACCTCTATAAATTCTTATCCACATATGATAGAATAGAAACAACTATCATCTCCATGTCATTGCCTCCGCGTCTATACCCTTTAAAGGCTAAAAGATAAATTAAGGAGCTAGTGGGGAAAAACAATTAGGGCTTCTCACGTGACCAATTAGGAATTTTCAAAAACAAAAAAGGGAAAAGAAAATGTGAGGGGTACGTGGTTAGCAATTATTATCAGTTACCTCCTAAACTCAATTAAGTACAAATTATCCTTTAAATTCAAGTCTTTTTCTTTACTATTTACCCCCTCCTGTAATTTGAAGCATTTAAATAGTAAGTAAAAGGTTTTTTTTAAGGGGAAAAAAAAAACTTAAGACGTAATTATTCAAAGATTCTACAAATAAAATCTAAAAATAAATTTCAACCATTTATGCAAGAGTACTATAAGAGATTTTGGGCATGTTTGGACAACACCAAGCATTTCGATCCAAAATTCTCAAAATTTTTTATAACTTCATACTCAAACATCTCTTGAACATGAATACTTCTCTATTTCAAATTTTAAACTTTCATCTAATCATTGCTCAAATACAAAACTCAATACAATTTTTTATAGATTTCAATATAAAAATAAGATTAAAAAATTATATAACAAGTTTTTAAGTTTATATATTCACTTTCACAAACTCCATTATGTTACGATCCCACATCGACTAAGTATGTGATTGGTTGATGGTTTATAAGCCTCTAGGCACCCTTCCTTTATATGCTAGTTTTCAAGAGTGAGTTCTACCTAGTGGGTTCATAACACAATAAAATAATTATTTTAAAAAATATTTATATTCAACTTTTTTTCTCATTTTTCAAAATATATCATATTTAATATTTTTTCTCAAATAATTTCACTAATATTTACAAAATTTTAAAATACTTCGGGCATCCCACCTGCATTCCCTTAATATTAATAGAATGGCGTTCAACCATAGGGTTTATAGATGGTTCATATCACCTAAAAAATTGAGCTTTATTTAATTATAGATGTTGAACCACTCAAAAACATGGGCGTACAATTTTTTTTTTTTTTTAAAAAAAAAAGACTATTTATTATTTTCAAACACCACACACTACACATTTATTTTTATTTATTTTTATCTTTTTCTCTTACAAAATGTGTAATATATAGATGATGAGTAGAAGAATAAAATAAAAAATAAATAATAATAATAATAAATATAGTGTGTGATATATGAAGATGATGAATAATAAAACTCAAAAATTTAAAATCCAAAAGTAGAGATACTAATTTTGTCTTTAATTAAACATCCTAATCAGTTCAGGTTAAATGCTGTGTAATTGTAATAACAACTCAATTACACGTAAGTATGTATAGACAGACTTACGTAAATGGTGAAAGAAGGAAATGGAACTCACTTGCTTTATTGATCAAATATTCTCCGTTGATCGGACCTGCACATGATGCTTGCTGAATGGGAAAAGCCTAAATATATAAAGATGCAGCAGCCTTCTTCCGCCCCCACATCATTAAACGGAACGCGGACTCAGATGTAGACTCCGCTAGGCCTCGTCAGCTGCGTGACATATCCCCGACGTCAGATTCAAGACGTAAATCATAAAGCGTCAACAAAAATATAATAAATATTTGCTTTTTTTAATTTATTCACTTTAATAATAAGTAAAATATGGAGGAAGGACACAGAGCATTGTATCTTGTTTCTAAAAATTCAATGTTATAGATATATGTAAATTAATATGTTATAAAAAACCCTAATTATGGTAGGGCTAAGACATGGCACGAGAGAGAGAAAAAGACCAAAAGATAGAAAGGCTGGTGTTTTTATACACAACCATATGAGAGACTCGACTCTGCCTAAAGCAGAAATTTTAAACCTTATCTCTAGAGGAGGAGATGACTTTCACTTTATGAACAAATTGTCTAAAAGACTATTTCTTTTTTATTTTTATTTAAACAAAAGGAAATAACAATAAATATAAATATAGATGTGAAAATAACAGATTGCAACTGTAGATTCGAATTTTCAGCTTAAAAGAAAGCAAAACACAAGAAACAAAGAGATTATGGTGGTTGAGTGACACGCGCCACGCTAGGAGTGTGGTAGCTAATTGAGTTTGAAGAAATCGAGGCCCCTAGTCCCATAAATGCCGCGCGTAGCATCAGTAGAAGCTTCTGATGCGGTGGCGCGTCGATAGGAGCGGCCATGAGTCACGCGTGGTGGTTGCTGGGCTTCAAAAAACAGCATTTTGCCATACTTTGAATGGAAAAATAAACAAAAACTGAAAAATAAAGGGCTACACTATCTCTGGTCTAGCCAGATGGGAGGGAGGATGGGAGGGAGGGAGGGAGGGAGGAGCTGAAGCTCCATCTCCACCTAGGTTGGGTTTCTGTTGGGGCGGCTCTTGGAGAGAAAAGGGAGAGAGGCAGTGTCTCTCGTTTGAGTACAAAAAAAACCTCCAACTTGGATGCATGTGTACTCAAACTCATCAAGTGCCAATAATAATTATAACCTAAGGGATAATTAAAACTTAGGCATCAGGTTATAAAAGTTCATCCAAACACTTAAACATGGCTTCGAGACCTTAATTCTCACTAAACCATCCATTAACCATATACATGATGTTTCTAGCTTTCCTTACCCAAAAATGTTTTCAAATTTTGTTAAATTATGCATTTTCATTCTTATCTCAATCACAAAGATTTTATAAATGCATATTATTCAAGCCTAGCTAAATTAATCAAAACTTCTATAAGTTAAGCATAAACTAATCAAAACCGATGCATGCTAGATGATCAACACAAAATAGAATAAGTCTATTATAGCATACTTCCAACTTCAAAATTAGCCCTTCAAAATTCATTCTAAGACATTAGTCAATCATATACAATCATGTCAAGTCATGCCATGGCGAAAAATTTGACCAAAAGTAATTTATTCCATCAAATCTGACCAGTTTGACATTAACATGCTAAACCTTAATTAAAATTAATCAAAACCTCATTCTCATGCCATAAATTAAAACCTAACATGTCATTCTAACACTTAATAAAAGATAGGGCAGATTACTTACAAAAATCGTAGCCCTTAAAGATCTCAAAATAACTTCACTCAAGAACACTCAAGAACTGTCAAGAATTTCACTCGATTTCACTCTATTGCTCACTAAGGAAGAAAAATGCTTTCAAGACTCAAGAGAGAGCTTGGAAGAATGGTGTGGAGAAATGAGAAAATGGGTAAAGTATTTATAAGCTTCAAGAGGAGAGGGGGACGTTGGTCTTGGATGATGATGAGACTTTGGATTGGTGGAGGTACTAGGTGGAGTGATGAGTGAAGTTTTCAGTTTTGTGTCATGATTTCTTCATGCAGTGTACCTCATTTGTTACAACTATCGAAGTGTGTGATACCCTATATGATATGGATAAGGGTAGGTGGAATATGGGATCCCACATTGCTTGGGAAGGAGAAGTTCTTGCACTTTATAAGGTTCCAATGGGGCTTCAATTGTATGATTGACTAGTCCTTTTGGAGTATAGGCCATGTGATTTGGGCCTTCCATTAGGGCGTTACAAATAGTATCAGAGCCTATCCCAACCAGAAATGTGGGATTTGAGCCGTGCCACCTACAATGGACAGGCCCGACGAAGACGTCGGGAATTTAAGAAGGGTAGATTGTGATACCTCATATGATATGGATAAGAGTAGGTGGTGTATGAAATCACACATTGCTTGGGAAGGAGAAGTTCTTGTACTTTATAAGGTTCCAATGAGATTCCAATTGTATCATTGACTAGTCCTTTTGGAGTATAGGCCATGTGGTTTGGGCCTTTCATTGGGGCATTACAAAGTGAAAACCGAATAATATTTTTTTGGCAACCATTAAAAAAAAAGTAATTAGCAACTTAAAAAAAGATAATTTGTCATTTAAAATAAAATGGTCCCTAATAAAATGGTTGGAAGGCTTCAATATTATTTAAATAAAAATAATTAAGATAATGGCTGATGTGACATAACAAAAACAAAGAAAGTCGCTTATAGCAATTATATATTTAATAGATAGATAAAGCGCAAAGCTAATAATTTGAAGAGGACTGTCAAAAATTAGGTTGTAATTTTCAACAGAGGTGACTTTAATGTGAGAATTTTATTGTTCCACACACTTGTAAACGATGAAAGAGGAATAGGAAATTAGAAGAACATTAAAATTGTGTTATTATTTTATATATATTGTACATACGGCATTGATATTGTGTTATTATTTCAAAAAATGAGACATATATATATATATATATGTATGTGTGTTATTATTTAAAAAATTATATATATTGTACGCACTATTATTTGTATAAAAATTTTTGATATTTTAATATGGAAAGAACAGTGGCATGGAATAATTTAAGAAATACAATTCTTATAGCATTAGAGCACTACCAATGGTTTTTGTATTTTGGTCATTAAAATGTATCACCAAAACTTATTTTTTCTATTTTAGCTAACGACTTTTACAATACACTATACATTAATTTATCTATTTTTTAAATATTATCTCTTTCTTATTTCTTTATTCACCTTTTTAACTACCATTAAATTGATGTAAACACAATATTTCTCTGTCGCCAAAATGACATCAATAGCCTAATAGAAAATTAAAAATAAAATAAAGATGGGAGAGACTTATTCATCCTATTTTTTCATAAATTTTTATCCTTTTCTTTTTATTAAAATAAAATGTTCTAATAATTTGATAAAAGTGTTATAAAGTAAAAAAAAAAATAGAATATATTTTTTAATATTATTTTTATTTTAAAGTTTATAAAAATTATATTGAATATTTTTGTATTTAGATAATGATTAAAATTATTTAAAATTTAAAATTTAAAATTATTTTATATTTAAGTGATATTCACGAATCAAATTATTGCTCAAATTATATTCTCCGTTGATCCGAGCTGCACATGATTGTTGAATCTAAGAAGCCAGCCTAAAGGATAGATTATATAAAGATGCTGCAGCTAGCCTTCTTCTGGCCCCATATAATTAAAGGTAACGTTGACTTGGACGTAGACTAGTCTGTGAGGCCTCGTCAGCTGTATGACATGTCCCAGACGTCAGATTTAGGCTTAATTTAAATATTAAGAATATATATCTTTTTAAAATATCTCATTATTATTTCTTATTTTATAATTATTTTTTATCTATTTTTTATTACTATTCATTATTCTATCATTATTTTTTTTTATTTTTTTTCAATATTATATAATATCTCATTACCCAAACACAACTTTAAAATGTAAATTATAAAGAGTAAACAAAAATATAATAAAATATTTCTTTTTTTAATTTTATTCACTATAATAATAAATAAAATATGAAGGAAGGAGACAAAGCATTGTAGGAAAGATCTTGTTTCCAAAAATTAAATGTTATAGATATGAGCAATGCTACACAACCTCTCCAACCTCCACACATCACATTTTTTTAAATTTTTTAATATTTTTTTTAAAATTTTTTTGAGTTTATTCTTTTTAAACTAATTCAATTCTTCTATTCATTATTCATATATTAAATATTTTATAAAAGGAAAAAATAATAAAAATTAAAAAAAGTATGGTGTGTGGAGATTAATATGTGAATAGTAAGAGATTGTGTAGATTTTTTCAATAACAAAAGACAGAAGACTGGTGTTGTAGCATGTCACTACGATCGAAGTGAAAACCAAATAATATGTCTTTTGGCAGCCATTAAAAAAAAGGTAATTAGCAATTAATCCAATTTTTTATAAAAGTAATCATTATCTATATACAAAAATCAATATAATTTTTACAAACGTTAAAATAAAACACAAAAATAATACTTTTCAAATTTTAAAACAAAGATAATATTAAAAAATTATACTCAAATAATTTTAATTTTATAATATTTTTATTCTTTTGTTTTCTCATTTTTTAAATTTAATAAAATATTTAACTCAAACTATTTACTATTATTAATCCAATTAACTAACTAAAGCCCAAATCCAATTATGAGATACTGCAAGTGTTAAACCAGCCCTAAGAGATTGAAGAGGTAACATATTATTGAAGAGGTAACATATTTTTCCAAGCCATACGTCACTGCACACGACATTAGACTGCCTAAAATGGATGTTTATTTGGCTAATTATTTGATTAGTCTGCCAATAAATCTATTTGCAAGTTTGTTTAGTGATATATTAAATATAGTACCATCTTGTGATATCCCATATAATGATAAAGATAATGGTAGGTGGTATATGAGATTCTATATTGTTTGAGAAGGAGAAGTTCTTGCTCTTTATAAGGTTCCAATGAGGCTCCAATTCTATCATTGACTTGTCCTTTTATAGTATAAGTTATTTGATTTGAGCCTTCTATTAGGACGTTATAAATAGTATCAGAGCTTATCCTAACCAGAAATGTGGGACTTGAGCCGTGCCACCTACGACGGACTATTCAGACGAGGATGTCGGAAATTTAAGAGAAGTAGATTGTGATATTCTATATGATAAGGATAAGGATAGGTGGTGTATGGAATCTCATATTGCTTGAGAATGAGAATTTCTTGCAATTTATAAGGTTCCAATGTGGTTCCAATTATATAATTGACTAGTCTTTTTAAAGTATAGACCTTTTAATTTAGATCTTCCATTAAAACGTTACACATTTTCATATCAATTTATATAAAAGAGTTTTTGCTATTTTAATATGGAAAGACCGGCGGCAAGGAATAATTTAAAAGTCACAATTCTTATACAATTAGAGCACTCCTAATGATTTTTATATTCAAGTCATTAAAATATATCTCCAAAACTTATTTTTTCTATTTTAGCCAATGACGTTTACAATACATCATACATTAATTTATCTATATATTATTTATCTATATCCTTTAAATATTATTTTTTTTAAATACCTTTTTAACTACCATTACCTAAATTAAAGGGAACACAATATTTCTGTTGTGCATGAGTATGGGCATCCCTAAGCTGATTATTGAAAGTAATTGTTTGTTCTTAGTAGAAGAGGTTAACAGATCATCTGAGTCTAATGCAGCTATAAGATCTGTGATAGCGGATGTCAAAGATTTGATACAAACTTTCCCTCAATGCAGTATTCAGCGTAGCAACAGATTCACAAATAAGGCAACCCATCGACTTGCAAGACATGCCTGGTCCATTGAAGATATGTTCATTTGGTGGAATAGTGTTCATCCTATAATTGAGAATGTAATTTTCATTGATCAACACTATTGTAATCTATCTCAAGGTGTTATGTCTTTATGAAATGAAGTGCTTTTCTATATAAAAAAATAATAAAAATAAAAATAAAATAAAATAAAATAAAAAGGGAACACAATATTTCTGTTGCCAAAATAACATCAATAGCCTAATAAAAAATTAAAAATCAAATAAAGATGGGAAAAACTTATTCATCTTATTTTTTCATAACTTTTAATCCTTTTATCATGTTTTGAAAAAAAAATTTAACATGACTATTTTTTTTATTAAAATAAAATGTTCTAATAATATTATACCTTTTTAATTTTTTTTAAAATAAAAGTGTAAATGTGAGAAATATAAAGAAAGATTAGGAAAAAGAAAGAAATAATAAAAAATATTTACATAGATGAATAGTGCTCGTTAAATGTAAAGAATCACTTTAACTCATGAATTTGACACTGATTTTAGATCACTATCGTTTCGTATGCGGTGCGGCAAAATTACAAGACTTTTGTTTTTTGGACTTTTTTTTTTCTTTATTTTTTCATGCATTTTTTTGTGATCTTAAAAAAATTTTTAAGAAAAAAAATAACAAAATCATTAAAAAAACACTTACTTAATCATTAAATAAATAAATAAAAAAAAGGTGTCGGGACACAAAGCATTTTCCTTTTTATTTTAGTTGAAAAAGTTACAAAGAAGTAGAAGTTCTTATTATCCTTTATAGTAATCTTTCCAATGCGGCAAGAGAGGTTTGAGTAGTACTCCTTCAACGGCTTCCAAATTATAATTATTCTTATTCGAGTTATAACTAAGAAAGTAAATTAATTATAAAATGGTAACAACAAAATAAGGACACTAACTAGTCGGCATGTTTGTTGATATGGTTTCCGATAGAGCCAACCGACATTCAGAGTGCAATGAAGAGGATGGTGAGAGATGCCTTAGGGAGCCACCATCTTGCTCCAACTCCTCATCAATATTGTTTCCATTAATCACGTGGTCCATTTATGATTGGTCCTTTTCGTAAATATATAATTTCATTCTACTATTCGGAAATGACCTTCACCCAAAGATGGACCATGTTGATTGTATAGTCCATTTCAGAAACAGCTGTATACATAAACATAAAATGATTTACAATTAATACAATCAAATATGATAAAATATTTATTATCAATATCCAAATCAATAATATATAAAGAGATTAATATTTTCATAAAATAAAATTACATATGAACAAAAAAAAACTCAACGGTTTGAGATATTAAATAGTTAAACACTAAAATTAATATGACATTACAACAACAACAAGAGAAGCATATAAAACTTGAAAATAGAATTTATTCATGTTATATGGGTTGATTGTGGATTTTGTGGATGGACTGATTTATTAATTGTGTCAACCTGTTTAAACCCAAACTCATTTATATAAAATCTAAATCTATTAATTTCGTGTCATTTTCGTATCAAATTTATAGGTTGTATCATATATTAACACGCCTAAATTAACCCCATCTCTCCCCTCATGATTGTTTTGATATATCTTCTTTTTATAAGGCTACTCATGTACTAGGCTTTGATAAAACTAAATAATATAGTTTCTCTATTCGTAAACTAAATTGGTGTGGACGAGTTAGAAGGATACATTCTTTACTTGGTTGATATGACACGAACTGAGTTAAAAATTAAGTTCTTTTACTAATCAGATCCAACAAGTAAATGATACCAAGAGTGTATCTTCGTATCGACTTACAAATAAAGTTTTCTATTTTACTTAAGCCGATGAAAAAAATCTTCGTAAGGTCATGGGCATTCAAGCCGATTGAGAGCACACTGCCTACATGGGCCGATTAAACTCATGCTATAATTGTAGTCAATTCAAATTTTAAACACTCACACCACTCTGTCTCACTTTCCAATCTTACTTATATATTCCAAATCCAAACTTGTGAGCTAAAAGCACTCCCATCTTATCCTAAAGTCCAACATGGAAGGAGCTTAAAGGCTAGTTTGCATACTCCCAAATCCTCATCAATATTGTCTCCATTAATCACGTAATACATTTATGATCCCCATTTGTCATATTAATTGGTCATTTTCGCAATTAAATGCTAGTATTCGATTGTTCCGAAATTACCTTCACCCAAAGGCAGACCATGTTGGTTGTATATATGGTCCATTTTGAAAATAGCTATATACCACTATTCGGAATAAGATTTTCAGCTCGAGATTGAGGAGGTGACAATTTTTTCCAAGCGTTACATCACTGCACATGACATTAGCTTGCCAAAATATTGAAATTTTTATTTGGCTAATTATTAGAGTAGTCTGAGTAATAAGTTTACTTACATGTTTAATTCTTGAGATGTATTAAACAAATCACCAATTTTACATGAATTTCTATTCACGGCTCGTGTTAAGTTGTGTCAAGTCATGAGTATTAGATTATATGTATCAATCTAAATACAATTTATTTAATTAAAAGGGTCAGAACCTAAAACCCTAGCATGATCTATATAAACAAGGGTGACATGACATGACCCGTTTAACCTATTTTATAATTATGGATACGACTCGGTACTTAACTTGTTTAAACTCTTTTACCCTGTTTCAATCAGTTTCATATAAAGAGGTTGATATGATTCATATATTTATTTTTAACTCAATTAATATAATTTCATATATAATCAATGATAACTATATAACGTGATGCACAATTACTATTGGATTTATAATAAAATATTTTATATCATTGTCCAAACCATAATATATAAGAAAATTAATACTTTCATAAAATAAAATTATATATTAACAACAAATCTCAATAGTTTGAGATATTAAGTTCTTAAATATTAAAATTAATATTATGGGTATGTTTGGGGTTGTGAGTCTTAAAAAGTGTTTAAATAATCTTGAAAGCTCTTTAATAAAATAATTAGGTTGTTTGTATGTTACATATCAAAACACTTTTAATATGAAATAAGCTAAAAAGCAAGTTTGATTTTTTCCTCAAACGTGCTTTTCTGAATAATGCGGAACGTAATTCAAATTTTAAAAAGATTGTCAGTGGACAAAAATACCCATACAACTTTTCAATAATTACAACTTTCAAACTTTTAAGGATATGGTCATAATCTTTAAAAATTCAAAAAAAAATATCAATTCTACCTTAGAAAGCACTTTTTTAATTTGTTTTCAAACAAATATAACATGATTGAAAGTGCTTTAAACATATAGTTTTGAAACTGTAAATAAATTTTAAATAATACAACTTATTATTAGGTTATAAGCTATAAACCCTAAAGCTATATATAAGCTATATTTCCCAAAGCAATCCCGAACATGCACTACATTCCCAAAAAAACAATTATTAAACTAAACATTTAAAAAATTAAAAATATAATTTATTTGTATTATTGATTCACATTCATGTCATTGTTTCCTGTCATGTTCGTGACGGATTCATGAGCCGTGTTATATGCTACTACTCCTAATTAATTTACCCCTACATCTTTGGCCACTTGATTGTTTTGCAATCATGTGGTAATTTGTTGATATGACAGGAACTGAATTAAAATGAACTTAAAAATTAAATTTTTTTACAAATAAGAGTCTAAGAAGTAAATAATACCAAAAGTGTATCTTCGTATCGACTTACAAATAAAGTTTTTCTATTTTACTTAAGCAAAAAATCTTCGTAAGGTCATGGGCATTCAAGCCGATTGAGAGCACAATGCTTACATGGGCCAATTAAAATCATGCCATAATTGTTGATATGGTTTCCGATGCATGGAGCCACCCGACATAATTCAGAGTGCAATGAAGAGGATCGCGAGAGATGCCTTTGGGAACCATCATGCTCCAACTCCAAGTCCTCATCAATATTGTCTCGATTAATCACGTGGTCCATTTATGATTGGTCCTTTTCGTAAATATATAATTTCATTCTACTATTCGGAAATGACCTTCACCCAAAGATGGACCATGTTGATTGTATAGTCCATTTCAGAAACAGCTGTATACATAAATATAAAATGATTTACAATGAATACAATCAAATATGATAAAATATTTATTATCAACATCCAAATCAATAATATATAAAGAGATTAATATTTTCATAAAATAAAATTACGTATGAACAAAAAGAAAAACTCAACGGTTTGAGATATTAAATAGTTAAATACTAAAATTAATATGACATTGCAACAACAACAAGAGAAGCATATAAAACTTGAAAATAGAATTTATTCATGTTATATGAGTTGATTGCGGATTTTGCAGATGGACTCATTTATTAATCGTGTCAACCTGTTTAAACCCAAACTCATTTATATCAAATCTAAATCTACTAATTTCGTGTCATTTTCGTATCGAATTCATAGTTTGTATCATATATTGACACCCCTAAATTAACCCCATCTCTCCCCTCATGATTGTTTTGATATATCTTCTTTTTATAAGGCTACTCATGTTCTAGGCTTTGACAAAACTAAATAATATAGTTTCTCTACTCGTAAACTAAACTGGTGTGGACGAGTTAGAAGGATACATTCTTTTCTTGGTTGATATGATACGAACTGAGTTAAAAATTAAATTCTTTTACTAATCATATTCAACGAAGTAAATGATACCAAGAGTGTATCATCGTATTGACTAACAAATAAAGTTTTCTATTTTACTTAAGCCGATGAAAAAAATCTTGGTAAGGTCATGGGCATTCAAGCTGATTGAGAGCACACTGCCTGCATGGGCCGATTAAAATCATGCTATAATTGTAGTCAATTCAAATTTTAAACACTCACACCACTCTGTCTCACTTTCCAATCTTACTTATATATTCCAAATCCAAACTTGTCAGCTAAAAATACTCCCAACTTATCCTAAAGTCCAACATGGAAGGAGCTTAAGGGCTTGTTTGCATACTCCCAAATCCTCATCAATATTGTCTCCATTTATGATCCGCATTTGTCATATTAATTGGTCCTTTTCGCAATTAAATGCCAATATTCGACTGTTCTGAAATTACCTTCACCCAAAGGCAGACCATGTTGGTTGTATATATGGTCCATTTCGAAAATAGCTGTATACCACTATTCCGAATAAGATTTTCACGTCGAGATTGAGGAGGTGACAATTTTTTCCAAGCGTTACATCATTGTGCATGACATTAGCTTGCCAAAATATTGAAATTTTTATTTGGCTAATTATTAGAGTAGTCCGAGTAATAAGTTTACTTACATGTTTAATTCTTGAGATGTATTAAACAAATCACCAATTTTACATGAAATTTTATTCGTGGCTCGTGTTAAGTCGTCTCAAGTCATGAGTACTAGATTATATGTATCAATCCAAATATGATTTATTTAATTAAAAGGGTCAGTGTTAGGATCCATATAAGCAAGGGTGACATGACATGACCCGCTTAACCCATTTTATAATTATGGATACGACCCGGTACTTAACCCGTTTCAACTCTCTTACCCCGTTTCAATCAGTTTCATATAAAGAGGTTGAGATGATTCATATATTTATTTTTAACTCAATTAATATAATTTCATATATAATCAATGATAACTATATAATATGATCCACAACTACAATTGGATTTATAATAAAATATTTTATATCAATGTCCAAACCAATAATATATAAGAAAATTAATTCTTTCATAAAATAAAATTATATATTAACAACAAATCTCAATAGTTTGAGATAAATATTAAAATTAATATTACGGGGCATGTTTGGGGTTGTGTAAGGAGTCTTAAAAAGTGTTTAAATAGTCTTGAAAGCTCTTTAATAAAACAATTAGGTCGTTTGATTTTTTTCTCAAACGTGCTTTTCTGAATAATATGGAACGTAATTCAAATTTTAAAAAGACTGTCAATGGACGAAAATACTTATACAAGTTTTGAATAATTACAACTTTCAAACTTTCAAGAATATGGTCATAATCTTTAAAAATTCAAATAATATCATTTCTACCTCAGAAAGCACTTCTTTAATTTGTTTTCAAACAAATATAACATGATTGAAAGTACTTTAAACATATGATTACCAAACAGTAACTAAATTTTAAATAGTACAACTTATTATTAGGTTATAAGCTGTAAACCCTAAAGCTATATATAAGCTATATTTCCCACAACAATCCCGAACATGCACTACATTCCCTGAAAAAAAAAGTTATTAAACTAAACATTTAAAAAATAAAAAATATAATTTATTTGTGTTATTGATTCACATTCGTGTCATTGTTTCCTATCATGTTCGTGACGGATTCGTGAGTCGTGTTATATGCTACTGCTCCTAATTAATTTACCCCTACATCTTTGGCCACTTGATTGTTTTGTTATATATATATATATATATATATAAATTGTATGAAAACAATCATGTGGTAATTCGTTGATATGACAGGAACTGAATTAAAATGAACTTTAAAATTAAATTTTTTTACAAATAAGATTCTAAGAAGTAAATGATACCAAAAGTGTATCTTCGTATCGACTTACAAATAAAGTTTTTCTATTTTACTTAAGCTGTTGAAAATTTTTGACGTAAGGTCATGGACATTCAAGCTGATTGAGAGCACAATGCCTACATGGGCCAATTAAATTGATGAAGAACCCAGCCTTTAATAGCAGCAATAGCCAAGAGAGTTTTGATAATCACGAGTTTGGCAACGGGGGAAAAAGTTTCATGATAGTCAAGTCCTTGTTGTGTGTATCTTTGGCAATGAGAAGTGCCTTGTGTCTTTCAATGGTGCCATCCGCATGGTATTTTATTTTGTAAACCCACTTGGATCCAATAGCAGTTTTTCCTTGAGGAAGATCAATATTGTCCCAAGTATTGTTTAATTCAAGAGCAGCAATTTCACATTCCATTGCTTTGCGCCACTTAGAGGATTGGACAGCTTGTTTATATGATGTTGGTTCAGATTGTTCAATGATGGAAGCAGAAAAAAGGCATGTTGGGGTGATAATTTTTCATGTGAAATGACAGATGATAAGGGATATGGATTAGTAATATGTGAAGTACCTTCTTCTTGGGAGCAGATCAGTGAAGGGGAAAACCCACCAGCTTGTTGACAGTAGTAATCCTGCAGGTAAAAGGGGTTTGTTTCTTGGGTCTTTCAGATCGTTGAGGAGCTGTTTGGTGTGTTTGGAAAATGTGAGAAGGGGAAGAGGTGGGTATAGGTGATTGAGGAAGGGGTGATTGAGGTGGGGAAGTGATATCTGGTGGAGGAATAGAGTCTAAACTGTGAGGAGTGATTTCTGGTTGATGAATTGGTGAAGGAATATCCGGTGGATGAATAGAGTCTAAGCCGAGAGGATTGATTTCTGGTTGGTGAGTTGAGGAGGTAATATCTATTGGAGGTGTAGTGTTGAGGCCAAGAGTAATGGGGGGATTGTGAATGGAAATGTCAGTCTTGTATGGGAAAACTTGTTCATAGAAAATAACATCACGAGAGTTAAAAACAGATTTGGTTTGTAAATCCAATAATTTATAACCTTTTACTCCAAAGGGGTAACCAAGGAGGATGCATTTTCTGGCACGGGGGTCAAACTTGTGGCAATGAGTTATCAAAGTGGAGGCATAACATAGGCAGCCAAAGATTTTTAGGTGGCTATATGATGGTTTTACTTTGAATAAAAGTTGGTATGGTGTTTGATTTTGGAGATTGGGAGAAGGGGTTCGATTAATTAGATAAGTAGCAGTCATAACACAATCGTTCCAATAGGAAATGGGAATGCCAGATTGAAAATGTAATGCTCGAGCAATGTTCAAGATGTGTTGGTGTTTGCATTCTACAATCCTGTTTTGTTGGGGACTTTCGATGCAACTTTTCTGATGGATTATACCTTTTTCCATATAGAAATTTGTCATGGAAAATTCCACACCATTGTCTGACCAAATGGTTTTGACTTTTGTTTGAAACTGTGTCTCTACGAGAGAGCAAAAAGATTGCAGGAATGGTCGAGTTTGTGATTTGTTTTTCATTAAATAAAGCCATGTTGATCTTGTGAAGTCATCAACGATTGTAAGAAAGTATTTGGATCCATCATAGGCCATATGAGAACAAGATCCCCATATGTCACAATGAATTATATCAAAAGGTTGTTGTGCTCGTGTTTGACTAATGGGAAATGGTAAACGGTGTTGCTTTGATAAATGACAAGTATCACATAGAGAAATTTCATTCATGAATTTTTGATTTGATAAGTCTTTTTGTAACAGTAAAAGGCGGGAATCAGAGGGATGTTCCATTCTACAATGCCATAATATATGCTCAGAATGAGGGCTAGAAACAGAATTAAAATGGAAAGGTAAGTTAGAGGAGGTGGCAGCAAGGGCTTGAGTAGGTACTGTTGTCAACTGTAAATGGTATCAGCTATTGTGAGCCTCACCCTTCCCAATCATGCTCCAAGAGGAAAGGTGCTGCACAAAACACTCATTGGTGAAAAATATGAAATAACAATTGATGTCCTGAGTTAACATTCTGGATGAAAGAAGATTAAAAGTAAATGAAGGAATGCAGAGAACATTTTGGAAAATAATGATAGGGGTGAGCTGAACCGTGCCCCGATGAGTGACATGTGCTTGGTTACCATTTGGTAATTTAACATAGAAATTTTGGTTGGTTTTGATGTGTAAAGGGAGGTGCAACAGATCATGTGATTTGTTGCACCTGTGTCTATAATCCATGGAATTTTTGAAGATAAAGAAAATGAATTAAAATGGGAGGATTGGAAAGCTGTTTACGCTTTTCTTTTTGTTGGACAAGGGCATATACTTCACTTAAACTTGGTGGTGGTTTAAGTAAAATAATTTGGACCTTGCAGTTAGTGAAAGAATCATGAAGTCCCATGAGAAACTTCATCATCCAGTCACATTGCTGGTTGGCAATGACAGTTTTCATAGCACCACATGTGCAGGTTGGTATGGTTTCAAAATTCACGAGTTCATCAAGCAAGCTCTTCAATTTTGAAAAATAAAGGCTAACTAAGTCGTCTCATTGAGAGAGAGCATTAATTGATTGTTTCAACTCATAGAGCCGAGGACCATTGTTTTGTGCAAAACGTTGTTCTAACTCAAGCCAAAGAGCGAGAGCAATTTCAACATACACAACACTATTCTTCATTTCCAAGGGCATAGCATTTTGTAGCCAAGTTATAACCATGTCATTGCATTGAAGCCATGGTTCTAACAAGGTACTGGAATCAGATGGTTGAGAGAGAGTTCCATCGATGAACTCTAGTTTCTTCTTGATACGTAGAGATTTGCAAATGGTGCGAGCCCAAGAGTGATAATTATCAGCAGTCAAAAGATGATTTGTGAGTAGTGTGCCAGGGCCATCGTTGGGATTGAGAAAATAAGGGCTAGAAGGGTCTTTGGGGTTGAGGTTAATGGTTGCCATTTTACTGGCTTTGATACCATAACAGAGATTGTAATTTCAGGAGGAAGGTTGAGAAAAGAGCAGGCAAAATTGCTTCTGTGTATTTCTGTATATATTGTCCTTTTCATTACAGCAGAGTATAGCTTTATATATCAATGTACAAAAGCGTGGAAATAAGGAAATCAAATCCTAACAAGGAAGGTACAAATATTCTAACAAAATTACAGCTCATTCATTTGCATTTATTCTAGGAGATTCTCTGGTCCGTAATTTCAGCCGAGAAGATGTTGAGGAGCTGTGATCATCCGTGACTTGGGCAGCTGAGTTGTATTGCTTTGGTAGCATATTTTGGGTAGATTTCAACAATTTCTTATAATGTTCGTGACGGATTCATGAGTCGTGTTATATGTTACCACTCTTAATTAATTTACCCCCACATCTCTGGCCACTTGATTGTGTTGATATATGTATTTTGAATAAGAGAGATTGGTGTAGGTATGCCCTTTAGTTTCTTCCCCGATTATTCTATTTTTATATTCCTTCTTCAGGCCATCATTTCTCTTCCTCTCTCTAACTGATAATGGTTTAATTGTATACTATCAGATTAATCATTTTGGCCTCATAATTATCTTGTCTTACTTCCATAATTTTCTGATTTGGTTCATATGCTACTCTTGAACCCCTTTCGAAGAATGACATGCAAGTTTAATTAAGCATCAAATTTCACTCCTCATACGTGCAAAAACAAACCTCATAATGACCGACATAGGGGATGCGATATCGACACCCATTTATTTATGGCCTGTTATATAACGCCTGTCCTTGTGGTGAGACTTTTTATAAAATGATTTTAGAAAGGACGACGGGAATTACCGTTCAATTTAAAACTTTTTACTTCCATACCCTGGGTGCAAGACTTTACGTTATAAAATAAAATATGCTTTGAGAATAAAAGAGGTTTACAACGGAAAACATCAATCTTACAATAAAATAAAAAGGCCTCCCATGCAATTTAAAAATCTCATGCCTAGACTTCCGTGCTCTTCCCCTTGGGCTGTGTCCGTTCTGACGCGTGCTGCTCATTCAGTCCCGGTGCGGGGAGGGGCATACATAAAACTAAAATGAGTCGATGACTCGTAAGCATTACTTCATACAGTTAAAATATAATAACATAGGTTATAGTTCATGCATTCATCATTTCATACATACTATACGTACATGAATACATGCGTTCATTTGAAAACATCACTGGACGAGATTTTTCTTTAAAAAGGGAGCTTTCTCTTCTTAAAACGTTTCTCCCGTCAGTGCCTTCATTTCTTAAGAATTCGATGCATTTATGGATTCATACATTCTTTGTTATCACTTTCATTGGCTAGTACACACTGTTACGCCCTGTGTGTTAGGGTTAGCGGTCTTCCTTTAGACCTAGATTTCACTCGTGGCCATGGGTGGGGAACCCTTTTTCAGTCAGGGGGCAGCACTGGGTGCACTACCAGTACTACTTACCTGGCATTGCAATCTACCCATTCCTTTGGTACCCATTCCTTTGGTACCCTTTGCATTCATTCATGTGACCGTTACGTACTTTCATACATTAAATGTTCATTTCATTTCAGTCATTTCTTTCAGTTCAGTCCTTTTCATTTAACAGTTCGTTCATGAAAAAACATCTTTTAAAAGCATGGGCTTAAACATCATTTTTCATGGCATCCGTAAAGCATCAGTTCGTGACATCCATAAAAGCATCAGTTCATAGGGACATTTTAAAACAACATGCTTTCTTCGCGTCGTTTAAAGCATCGGTTAAAGCATCAGGCAGAAGCCTCGACATTTCTTTTCTGAAAAATACACACAATAGATACTACGTATAGTCATCCATTCACATGCGTACAATTAATACTCTTGATTGCGTAAAAAGGGGCCACCAAGAAGGGCCGTTATATACTTATACCTTTGAACACTTATACTTAGCATGCTCTCATAAAACATCTTTTGTGTCATTTCGTAATGCATTATAAAGAGAAAAGCGTTTCGTTTTCATTTCTTATATTTTAGAAAACTCTAGAAGAGTATGAACGCAATACTTACCTGAACTCCATGCTTTCATATCATGCAGTCCATTCATATGCGTGTTAGATGGGAACCTATATGCATACACATAACCTTGACGTCATTCTCTATCTAATGCCTAAGCAACTTAAACTATAAATAGAGCTACACTTCACTTGGAACACTCTCTTTCTATCCCATGCTCTTACGTGCCCTTTACTATGCTAAAACCTTTGAGGTTCATTTACGGTCACTACCTCTTCCAAACTCGATATTCTACTTCAAGTGCTCACCCCCTAAAGTGAACCCATTAAGACACTAGAACTTTCGTCTTACTCTTCTTATTGGCCACATTCTGACGCATGATTCAGATCAACAAAGTCATGCATCCCAATCCTAGACAATACACCCGTCACTACCTTCATGCACCTTAGCTCACACTAATCCTCATTCTCATCCATACACGCCAAACGACTCTAAGCCTACTCTGAGGCTTAAACACCGTGTAACCATGCTTAGGACAGATTACCCATTACATATAGTGAATCCGTCCGGCACATGTGTCTCATCGGATTACACACGTACCTTACCCCTTTATCACCTAAGAGCAACATATAACACGTTGATCACATGCTCGTGTAAACAAGCTCATACTCCGATACCAACTTTCTCTTAACCCGGCTAGCATGACTCTTCATGCTACCCGTCCCCTTTGACATTTTATTCCAACACTTAACTCAACAAGACCCCATTCACAAACACGCCTTACGTCACGTCATATAGCTTGAGACTACTCCCAAGCTACACTGTGACCGTGTCATGTCACTTGACATCCCGCTACGTCATTTCTATGCCAACTCCTAACTCATCACGAGTACGGTCCCTCACGTACTCCTATCACATGGTGACATCTCGTCACGTTCCTGCTATGCCATTCTTACACTAACTCCTCACCCATTACGAGCACGACTTCTGGTTTAACCATGTCACTTCATGACATTCCCCAGTTATGCTTCCGCTGCGCACTCTTATACTTGTCCTGCTACTTCACACATACTCCCAGCCATAAGTCAATACAGTGACACCGGTCACCTCAGACTACAGGCCACATCATAACTACTTCGGGATATTGTTCCACAGTTCCTGACACTACTTATCACACTCTACGCCCATCAACCACACAACCATCCTTATCACTGCGACACGCCACACGGTGTATCGCTACACCTCATGGAGTACACTCCACGTGTACTCCCTTCACACACACTATGACCCATCACCACTACGGCATACGCTCCATATGGTGTATCACTCCATCACATGGAGTACACTCCATGTGTACTCTTCCCATCCCACATTATGCTATGAGGGTATATTTTACATATGCTCTTCTTATCCTACACTACGCCATGAGAGTACATACTCTCTTCCCAGTCTACACTTCACAGCACAGTCCCCAACACTACACATCACAGTTTTCAACTACGCCCAACACTTCACATCACATCTCCATACTACACAGTGAACTCTACAAATACTAACAACACTGTCCACAACCTAATCAACTAATTAATGTCTAACATAAATAACGAGGGATAGAGGGTTATACCATCGATGGGATAACTCGTGCGTTGCTCGCTGCCCGTCACAGTCGATGATGTCGGAACGGTCGTACGTGGCGGCTAACCCACGTACAGTGGCTGTTTGGGCGTTTGGATAACTAAGTGTGGCCTTGGAATGGCTCATGGTGGCCTCGTGGTGGCGGTGAGGGGTGGAACACGTCATATCTAATCGTGTACAGTGGCGGTTAGCCATGTGCAATGGCTGTTTTGGCAACTAGAGGTGGCTAGAGGTGCGGGTCTGGTCGTGGCTGGCCATGGAGGAGCTTGAGAGGGGTATGGTGGAGCTGTGGTGGCGAGGTGGCGCCACGGTGGCTGGAGGGCGACGGATCTAGCTTGGGATGGTGGAACGACCCGTGAGAGAGTGGACATGCGTGAGGGGTAGATTGGGGCTATGGGTGGTTGAGGTAGGCAAATGGTGGCCAGAAGAAGCTCGAGACGGCGGTTGGACACCATGGGTGGCGGCGGACAGCGGTGGAAAGGAGAGAACCCGTGCGTGAGGGAGGGAGAAAGCCCGTGCGTGAGAGGGGGCTATGGACTTCGGGTCAAGGGGATGGAAGGGGAAGCTCTTAGTGGTGCTCGGTGGCCATGGGTGGCCGCGTACAATGGTGGAAAGAGGCTGCGTACGGTGAAACTGTGTGCTGGTTGTTGCGTGCGTGCGTGCGTGGGGGAGGACGGCTGCTAGGTGGGAGCTCGCCAGCGTGAGAGGAGGCTAGTGGCGGTGGCGGTGAGGCCAGGCGGCGCACGGCTGTGCCGGGCTGGGCTGGAGGAGGAATCGGGCGAGCGGGAGGGGCCTACAACTTGCGATGTAAGGGAGAGGGAGAAGAGAGAGAGGGAAGGGAAAAGCGAGGGAGAAGAGAGAGGGCTTGAGTATTTAATCCAGTTCCTTCATCTTAGGGATCTACAAGACGATTTAAAGGTGAGGAATTAAAATACTGATTTGAAAATGCGTATACATTAACTTAATTAAAAGTACTGAGAGGAATTAAGGTAGAATATTATTTAAACTAAACTTTAGTTTATAAAATAATATTTCTTCATCATTAATAAAATGATGAAGTCTTATTTAATATCTTTAAAAAATTAAAACCATTTAATTTAATTATAGTTTTCAACATAATTTAAATCTCATAATATTTTAAATAACTGAAATCATTTTAATAATGATATTAAAATGATTTTTGACAATTATAATATTTTTAGAGCTTTTCAAAAATATTATAATTGTCTTATTTAAAATCAAGTTTAGTTCAATAACACTGAAAATATCCGATATAAATATTTTCAGTGTGTTTAAAACACTGGGCGTACGTTAGAAATCACATAGTATCTTTAGAAACACGCAATTGAGGTTCGACACGCATGACGAGGCTCGCAGTCGCTAGAGAGAAGGGTAGTCTATTGCATAATTTTCGTCCTCAAAATTTATTTACGTTAGAAAGAAGGAGCGGGTTGTTACATGTTTGTGTTTGAGTTTAGAGGTTTAAAAATGCTTTTATGAGCTTAAAACCACTTTTAAGAAAAAAAAAAAAAAATAGTATGATTGATATATTTATAAAAAGTGCATTAAGCACATAAAGAAAAAGGCTGAAATTCCACTCTTTAAGACAGTACCAAATTGAAGTTTTTGTTGAAAACCTCCTGTAGATGACTAATTCTAAAAACGCTTTAGGTGCATGTTTAGCTTATCATGGCTCGCTTCTACGTTAAGCAGTCATTAATTTATAAGGAGTAAATCGGTTGTCGAATAATTTTTTTTAATTTGCAGAGATTTAGACAGTAAGTGACTTTCATTATATTTAATATAACTGAGACCATGTTATTTTTACACTCCATTATTTTTTCAAGGTGATTGACATGATGTGTCTGGTAACAGAATTTTTTTTGCCTATATCACCACTTTTTTGATTTAGCAAAAAATAAGAATAGTTATTTAAAAATAAAAAATGTATATCAGATAAATAAAAGATCATGATCAAGGTTATTAAAATCAGAATAGTGGTGATCGTTTAAAGAGAAGAACAGAATTAAGTATCATCTCTAGCTCGTTTAATCAAGCATATATAATATAACAAAGGCTTGCTGCTTTGTTCGAAACGTAGGCTTTCTGTTACGAAGGCTTCTAAGCTTTTTGTTTACAAAGAAAATCCAGCTGACCGTTAATATTATACATATAAACAATTTTAACCATTACACCATCATCATCTTGTTCTTATGCTTATCCTGCCGTCGCATATGAGCTAAGATTTAGATAATTATAAAAGCGCAATGAAGAGGATGGAGATCAGAGATACCTTAGGGAACCATCTTGATCCAACTCCAAGGCCTCATCAATATTATCTCCATTGATCGTGGTCCATCCATTTATGATCCACATTTGTCATAGTAATGGTCCTTTCCGAAAATAGCAGTATTAACCTATTGTTCGGAAATGACCTTCAACCAAAAACAGACCATGTTGGTTGTATGGTCCATTTCAGAAGTAGCTCATGTATAAGTGGTACTCCAGGAAGACTTTCAGGTCGAGATTGAATTGGTGACAATTTTTTCCAAGCGTTACATCATTGTGCGGATGATGACATTGGCCTGCCTAAATATTAGGACGATTATTTGGCTAATTATTAGAGTAGTCCTAGCAGTAAGTTTATTTACATGTTTGTTTCTTGAGATCATGTATTAATTAAACCGCCAATTTCATATGAATTTGTATTTGTGGGTTGTGTTGAGTCGTGTCATGTCATGAGTATTAGACTACATGGGTCAATCCAAACATGGCCCATTTAATTAAACGAGTCAGAATCTAAAATTATAATATGATCCATATAAATAAGAGTGGCATGACATGACCCGCATAACCCATTTGATAATTAAGGGCACGACCCATTTAATCTATTGCAACTCCTTTAGACCGTTTCGAGCTGTTTAATATAAGAGAAAGGCTACTTGTGACGTATCAATGTGTGAAACACGTCTACAACAATCACTACAACATAACTGGTTTTTTGGGATGACGAATTTTGTTCCAAAAAATTGAGATTTGGTCCCAAAATACTTATTGAGATGAAAAAAAAGGTCCCCAGGTCATTCCAATAACAATGTCCCTAAAGGTATTTTGGGATGAAAATATCAATTTCGTCCCAAAAAATATCTTTTAGGACAAAATTGAGCAGAACCGTTCGATCACGTTCGAACATAATTTTTTATTCGAGACGGTTGAATTTCATCCTAGAATCACATTCGAACGTTACAAAATTGACGTTCTAACGTATTGTATGTTCGAACACATCCTTCGATACCAGTCCATTCGACCAAATAGGCATGAGGAAACGTTCAGACTGTAACACCCCATATTTTAGTGTATTTTTATTGAAGGATTATTTTTATTAATTCAAAAATTTATTCTCTTGTTTTAAAATTATCGGATATTTTAAATGGTTTATTTTATGATCTTTAAATTGTGAAAATTAATTTGATATGTTTTCTTAATATTTATTATTGTGATGCATTTAAATTATTCTTTATTTTAAATTAATTGATTGTTGGATTTAATTATTTTATTTTCATTTTATCATTACGTTTAAATTATTTTAATTGAGATGCTGTTTTAAAATCATTTTCGTTGAATCATTTTTGTGACCCAAAATGTGAGGATTGGACTTCATTTCTTTTCCTCATTTTTCTTTTTCTCTTTTTCTTTCTTTCCTCTTTTCTTTTTCTTCCCATTTTCTTTTTCCTCCCCTGCTTTTCCTTCCCGCACGCGACGTCTTCTTCCTTCTCTACCCGCGTCCGTGCGTCGTCCTCCAGCCCGCTGCCGTGCACCGCCGTGTGCCTCCGTCCGGCGACACCGCCCCTCCCATTCCCTTCCCCGTCGGCCGGCGACCTCCCCCTCCGGTTTTCAGCTCCTCCCTCGCCGCCGTGAGTTCCCACGAACAGTCCAAAGCCGTGGCGCATCTTGAGCTCCTACGCCGCCGTCGCGCCACCACCGGCCACCATCTCTTCACCACTTCATCCTTGACCTCCTAGCAACCCAATGGACCAACCCAAGCTCCGATCCGTCACCGGTGAAGCACATCCAACCCCATTTCCGATTTGGGTATTTTTGGCCTAAAACCACCATTTGCGCCGCCACCCACGGCAAACCACCACCACCATTAGCTTCACCGACCTCTCTAGGCCCTACCTTATCAATTTCAGGTCTTAGTTTGTCTCCGTTGAAAAGTGGGTTTTTGAGACCCACGGCCACAGTGTATTTTACACTGTTACGTTGTTGAGCCGCCACTTCTTGCAGCTTCGTGATCCTTTGAAAATTATTATATAGCACTGTAAGTATTTTTCCAAAGAACTTTCGTAATTTAAATATATTTTTGCACTAACACATATTATTGTGATCTGGTTGGACATGCCGGACTGAGTCCGAGGAGTTCGGGGGTCGGATGGATTATAGACGGAGTTGTGTGTTTGGATGGTATTGTGAATTGTTGGTTGTTGTGGTGTTGTTTCATGTATATGGCATATTTGCACGCATGTTCATGTTTGTAAATGAAAACTGAGTTTTCACATGATTGCATACATATTCATGTGTTTATCTGAAAATTAGATTTTCATGTGAAATGATTTGAGTGTGTTTGAAACGACTAGATTGACTGGTTTGAGAAAAAGGAAAAGAGACTGTAGGGACGGTGGTAAGCAGGGATGGTGGTACAGTCCTGCCTGTGATTCTCGCCTACGATGCATGCGGTAGGGATGGTGGTAAGCAGGGATGGTGGTTGTGTCCCGCCTGTGATTCCCGCCTACGGTGCACGCGGTAGGGATGGTGGTATAGTCCCTCCTGTGATTCCCGCCAACAGTGCTCTGATAAGTATTCATGGTGTGTGATAAGTATTCATTTTGTGTGATAAGTATTCATTATGTGGAAAAAAACTGTAGGGATGGTGGTAAGCAGGGACGGTGGTAGAGTCCCGCCTGTGATTCCCATCTACGGTGCACGTGGTAGGGATGGTGGTAAGCAGGGATGGTGGTTGTGTCCCGCCTGTGATTCCCGCCTACAGTGCACGCTGTAGGGATGGTGGTAAGCAGGGACGGTGGTAGAGTCCCGCCTGCGATTTCCGCCTACAGTGTCCGATAAATGGTTTGTTTTGTGTGAATTATTTTCTGGAAAAATGACGGACTATATTTTTGGGCCAAAATGGGATTTTGGCGTGTGTTGGAAATAATCATTTTTCTGGAAAAAATTGTATTTTATGGCTAAGTGTATTTTGTCATATGAATGCATGTTGGTTGCATTAATATGTTTTTATCCCGAGAGTTGTTTGGTTTATACTTACCTGTGGTATCATTTTATGGTATCGCAGATTTTTGATGCAGATGTGGATGACGAGCCTTAAGCTTGGCTCCGTTGGCGGAGTGATCTGAGATTACTCTTGTTTATCAAGATTCGCTTTATCGATTATTTATGTATTTGTTTTGTAATATATTTTGGGATGACTATATAACTTTTAAAGATGATTTGTTTTGAATATTTGTATTTAAAATTCTGGCACTTAGTAGACTTATTTATATTATCCGCTGTGATTTTTATTGTGCACTCTTGCATGTTGCACACACTTTTTCGTTTGGATGTGTGACCTGTGTTGTCATCATCCTGACGTCACGATTCCCTTGTTTTTGTACGTGAGAGTCGGGGCGTCACAGGTGGTATTAGAGCAGTTCGGCTCTGGGTAAAACCATATGTCCCATAGGTGGAGTACCAGAAAGTTTAAAAGTTGTGACTTGAAATTATTTGGTTTGAAGTATGTTATTTTAATGGTTTGAATTTATTTATGTTCTTATATTTTGATGGTTTTATTTATTTTATTGTATACTACTAGTATATTATTTTATTTTATTCGTTTTATTTTATGGTAGGTTATTTTATTTTTTTAATTATTTTATTGTGTACTGCTTCATTGTTTTCTTCATTTTGTCTTATGATATTTTATTGTTGGTTTTATTCTATTTTATTTTATGTTGTATTGTCGTATTTTAATTTATTTTGCTACAGTTGTATTTTAATTTGCTTGAGTTGAAAGTGAGGTTAAGGTTACGCTATGTCAGGAAGATGATGCAATCGAGAATGTTATTGTTAGGCCTGAACATTAAGTCTTATTTGTTACATACTTAACACGTCGTTGAACTAGATATGCAAAAAGATTATTGGTATTTTAGGTTTCTTTTTTTTAATGTTAATGGGTCCCACTATAAGTAATGTGTTAACACACCAGTTTATGTATATATAGCAAAACTCATATGAAAATAACACGTCGACAAAGTTTGGAAATTGATTATAAGTTGGGGAATTAATCAAAGTACTAATGCGTACTCATTTCATAACATAAACATAAATTAAGGTATGGGGGTTGCAAATTAATCTTGCAATGTAATATATGGTAAAAGTAGATGCGGTCAAGGCGTAGGATGACTGCATGTAGTCCTTCGATCGAGTTATTTATTAAATGTCTTCAAGTCTTTCGGGTTTGATGAACAATATTAATATTGGTGGAAGTTTATTACCAACTACATTTCATTATTATTATTTTTTTTCTCAGTAATGATAAATGGTACTTCTAATTAAGGTCTTCTTTGGATGTTTCAGCAGGGAGATCCACCGTCTTCATGTTTCAGCAGGGAGATCCATCACTAACACCAAACCTCCATTAACTTATAACTTATCACTTATGATTCTATCATTCTATGAATTGCTATTAAAGACTTCACAATATTGTTATTAATCTATCATTATATCATTATTAAAGACTTATCACTTATGATTATATCATTATATATTCCATGAAGTTACAAAGTACTTGTGATTCTATCATTCTATGAAGTACTATTAATAACTTATCACTAGTTATTAATCTTATTACTTTATATATGATTAATCACTACACTCTAGTAATATTGTATTCATAAGATTGTATAAACTATAGTAATATACATATTTAGTGTTAGTATCTATTATTATTAATTAATAAGCTCATACTAGTAGACTACTAGACTAGTGTCTATTGTGTAGTGAGTCTAGTGACTAGTAGTAGTAGTCTAGTATTAATTGTTACATATGCATTATAACTACAAGCATAAATAATATTATTATTTTATGCAAATAAAAGACCATAGGGTATCAATATATAAGTATCAATATACACATTTTGTAGTTAATATATGGTATTAGTATAATAGTATTATTATATTATACTAATTAATATAAGGAAAAAACTGAATGAAGACAATTTGACATACCGATTGCGCACCAATCTACCCACCTGTATTGTTTAATGAAACGGTGCGTTTTAATTTGGGATGGAGCTTACGTTTTGGACGGGATGGAGATTTAAAGGCCACGCGAAAATGGGGGAGGGCAGAAAACAGTTCGTTTTTGTGGCACCCCCACCCCCATGTACGGAAAACTCGGGAATCGAGATGCCCGGATGATGACAACACGATCACGCATCCCAGCGATAGTGCCAAGTGTGTGTACATGCAACAATGTACACCAAAAGTCATAGCGGATAATTAAGAGTAAGTCAACTAAGTATCATAATTTTTAATACAAGTTTACATAAGTAAAACATTTAAAAAGACGTTATACAGTTATCCCAAGATAAAATAAAATAAAAGTTCAATACATGAATGAGTGATCCCAGATCACTCCTCTGGCAGAGCCGAATCCTCAGGCTTGTTCTCAACATCATCTGCATCGAAATCTGCGTTACTATGAATGGTACCGTAGGTAAGTATAATCTAAACAACCACGAGATAAAAATACATTAATGCCACCAACAATAATGCATGCATATTTCATGCATATGATGAAATATGCATTATGCCAAAACATCATTTTTCCCGAAAATGAATATTTTTCAACACACGCCAAAATCTCATTTTGGCCCAAAAATAATTCGTCATTTTCCCAGAAAATGACCCACACAAAATTCTTTTACCCAACACACACTATTTTTCCAGAAAATAGTCAAAATATCCATTTATCCAAAAACTCGCAATTTTCCCAGAAAATGGCCAATTATCCAATTTTACCGTATGCACCATGATCTCCCTTAGGGATCATCCGTACATCCTGGCTTCGTAGCGATGCCCAGTTCCTCGCCCAACGCGTTCATGGCCAAGCATCCTCTAGCCCCCGCTAGCAGAGGGGCCACGGAGTCGGCACGAGACCATCCCGTCAAATCCCGTTGTGGCCTAGTGACAACCCAGGGGACGTCACTCAGTATATTTCGCTCCCGAGTGACCAGAGGAGCTCCATCTCGGCTTGGGGTCGTGATACACACGCACCCAAACACCATTTCTCACATGAAAACTCAGTTTTCATAAAATACACACGAACATGAATGCAATTATACGAAAACTCAGATTTTATTTACAAACATGAACATGCGTGCAATTATGCCATGTACTTGAAAATGAGACCAATAACCAACAGCCAACAATTGCCAACACAATCCAAATACACAAAAAACTCTATCCTCCAATCCATCCGACCCTCTTACTCCTCGGACTCAGTCCGACCTAACCAACCATATCCCAATAAAATGAGTTAGTGCAAAAATATATTTAAATCACGAAAGTTCTTTAGAAAAATACTTACAGTGTTATGTTATAATTTTTGAATGATCACGGAGGTGCAAAAGGTGGCGGCACAGCAATGTAATTGTGAGAGAATGCACAAGGCCGTGGGTCTCAAAAACCCACTTTTGAACAGGGACAAACCAAGACCCGAAATTGATAGGGTAGGGCTTAGAAATGTCGGTGAAGCAAATGGTGGTGGTCGTTAGGCCGTGGGTGGCGGCGCAAAGGGTAGTTGAAGACCAAAAAGTCCAAAACGAAAATGTTGATAGTGGAGCTTCACCGGTGACGGATCGGTGCTAAGGATGGGTGCATTGGGTTGCTATGAGGTCAATGATGAAGTGGTGAAGAAATGGTGACAAGAGGTGTCGTGGCTTTACGTCGTGCGTGAGGACAAACGGCTGCGCGAGAGAGGCTGGGATTGAAGGGTGGTGGTCACCGGCCGGTGTGGAAGCGAAAGGAAGAGGCGGTGAGGCACACGGCGGCATGCGGCGGTGGCTGGGTGGAGAAGAAGAAAACGCACGAGGAAGGGGAGAGAAGGACGTTGCGCGCGGGAAGGAAAAGCAGGGGAAGAAAGGAAAGAAAGAGGAAAGAAAAGAGAAAAAGAAAAATGAGGGAAAGAAATGAGGTCCAATCCTCACATCTTGGGTCACAAAAAAATAACCCAACGAAAATGATTTCAAAACAGCAAGTTAAATAAAATAGTCTAAACGTAGTGGTTAAATGAAAATAAAATAATTAGACCCAACAATAAACTAATTTAACATAAAGAGTAATTTAAATGCATAACAATAATTTATATTAAGAAAGCATAACAAATTAATTTTCGCAAATTAAAAATCATAAAAATAGCCCAACTAAAAATCCGATAAACTTAAAATAAGAGAACCAATATTTAAATTAATAAAAATAATCATTCAATTAAAAGTACACTAAAATACGGGGTGTTACAGTTTTGGGGGAGGCTCTTCTGTTGGTTGTTTCTTCTCCGTGTTCTCTCTCTCTCCCTCTCCATTCTCCTTCATTCTCTTCTCCTCTCCCGTCGATTCTCGTTCTCTCCTCTCCCAGTTTTTGTTATGAACCCTAAACCTTAAGCCGCGGGGGAGTGCTCCTGTAAGTCCCGTCGATTCTCATCAGCAGTTTAGGTCTCACTAAGGTATCTCTCTCTCTCTCTCTCTCTCTCTCTCTCTCTCAGAGCAGTAGTTTCAATAAATTTAGGTTGATTAATTTTGTGTCCTGGATATATTTTTATTTTGTGGTTTTCAAAAGTTAGGTTCTGAATTTAGGTCTTTTGATCTGGCATGTATTTACTTAGGTTTTTAAAGCAATTTGAAGTTTTGTATTTTCAATTATGCAAGTTCAATATCAAAGATAAACGTTGGGGCAATGCCTTTTTCAAAGATAAACGTTGGTGGGATATGTGGAATAGAACCGTGTAAGCAATTCCCAATTTCCTTCTATGCTCTACTTCTTTGCAAAAAATGGCTACATGCTACGAAAATGTTATTCTCGACAAGTTAACCCTGTCGAACTACAACCCTGTTGACAAGTTACTTGAAATAAAAACTTCTGTGCTTGAGCAAAATCATAGGGCTTCTTTGTTGTATGTCCACTGAGATATATATTCGCAAGCATCACCTTCACAGGCTCTTGCTAATCCATCAAATGTGACATATTTTTCTCTAGAAATGTTGAAGACTTCCTTGCTGGCCTTTTCATTGCAACTTGGGTAAAGTTTCTCTTATTTTTCTCTTATTCAACTAATTTTCTCGATCGAGCACCTTTATGTTTTCTTTCACTCTCTATTTTTTTTAACAAATATTCAAAGTATATTAATTTTGCGTTTAGCGAGGTGGATGAAGGTTCAATCTATGTGCTGCATATCATGGCTTCTTGAAATTTATCCTTCTATTGATTCGTCAACTGTCCATTGGTATAATCAGACACACTTTGGTCTTTGCAACTTACTTATCTATTGATCTGGTTTTGCCCGAAGTGCGACGTGGGTGGGTTTTTTGTAGTGCTATTTTTTCTGCTTAATTTGGTTTAATTCCTAGTCCATATCAATTTTGATATCATTGTTAGATTTGCCAATTGCCATATTCTTCAAATTTTATTGATATATGTATTCGTTCATTTCTTTCAAAAATTGTGTTTCAGGCTTCTAGTGCTGTGCTTTGTTACAATTTATTACTTCTGGTAGTTTGATTGCTTGGTCCACAAGAGAATTCATGATGAGATCAAGAAGAGGGAGATGGTGCTTCATAAGAGAATGATGAGAATTTTGTTGGGAATCTAATGGACTTTTGGGTCATGTAATTTGTGTTGTAAATTGTGTAGTAACTGTTGTGTTTGTACACTATGTCAATACCTCTTGCTGATGGATTTTGGTGTTTCTTTTCTTTTTTTTTTTTTTTTTTTTTTTTTTTGTATGTGTTGGTGTTTGATGTTGGTTTCACTCTCATGTATAGATGTCAGGTGAAGGGTTCGGGGATAAGGATAAACCTTATTTTGGTCAATCGGGCTGTAGTTCCGGTGAATGAATATTTGCTTTCTTAAAACTTTGTGTGCATTGCATGCATGAATTAATTTGGAGCTTCAGCCCCATGCAGCCACTTTAGGCAGGAAGCTTGCAAGTCTGCCACCATACTTTACTAGATTAGAATTCAACCTCAATTGTGGTCTTCTCACCACCCATTTTGGTATCATGATATTTGTGGCTCCATTCTTCCTTTTATATTTTGCTTTAATTTAATAAAATGTTGCTCCTATGGTTACTATTTCTCTAACATCTAAACAATTGAAATTGCTGGACATTATCTAAGCAAATATTATGTATTTCTCATTACTTTGTTTGTTCCCATATTACCTGATCTACGAGCTACAACTAAAAACACAACAAGGGGACATACATGCGAGGGACACGTGAGATGCATACCATTAGATTCAGTCTGTTGAAAAAAATCTTAAAATACATCACTAACGAAAACATATTGTAATCGAGTAGACCAAATTTGGAACTAATGAGAGAGTAGGACCAAATCCATTAGTGCCAAAGTCACTAATAACACAAACAATGTAATTTCAATAACCAAAATATTTGTCACCACAACCTCTCAAATGTCAATAACAAGGTCTATAATAACAAATCTGGAGCTTCAATAACAACAAAAGTACACCAAATCTTAAGGAAAATAACAACAAAAATACCTATTAACACCAAATCTAGAACTTCAATAACCAAACAACACCAACAATAATCAACCCAGTTTAACAAAGTCCCCAATACCAAATCCGGACCACTTTACTAACAAAGTTCAAGCATTACAACAAAGCTTCTCAGGTACTTCAACAAGACTGTAACACCAAGTCCAGAACTACAATAAGCGCTCCGGCTGTGTCCCATCCGCGCCCTCCTGTTGTGTCCCATCCAGGTCTAGTTGCATCTATGACCATAGTAGAACATAAAGCAAGAGTTAAAACGTTAAATAACATCATACAAAGTAAAGCAGAGTCGATATTTCAACCTGACATAGTTAACATGAGACTATACACTTTCTTGAGTCTCAATTACTTGTTAGCCAAATTGGGTTCCACTAAACTCCAAAATTAGATGGGGAAGGCAATACAAGAAAGCTGAAAATGAGATAATATTGATGGGATACTTGGGGCATGAGAGACACAGCTATGGTCCCCTACCCTGTTAAACTGTGTTATCCAATCTAAAACTCAAAAGCCTTAACACAAAGCATTTCCACACTCAAGACACACCTCTTTGCTTTCCTTTATCGAGTTGTAATTTGGTCAATATTTTCCAACATGTTAACATAGAAGTCCCAATACAATGATTTAAGGACAAAAAAAGAAAAAAAAAAAAAAGAAAACTATAGTAAACAAGCTCACCTTGTTGCAAACACAACAATTTTCATCTACCTATGCCAAGTTAATGCCGAACCACGAGAAGGCCCTATTCATATAAATTAAATTTGGAAAATAAGGAAATTAGCATTATTTAATTAAAAAACATCTGTAAACTACCATTTTCAGATGGTGAAACCTGTTACTATGCAATTGAATTTCCCAAGACCCATTTTGCATCAATTCATAGACAAAAAAATCTAGTCTTGCAAAAAATCCAGTGTTGCAAAAAATCTAGTCCAATGAATGCAGAAATCCATTTTAAATAAATCTAGTCTTGCAAAAAAATCCATTTTGCAATATGTATAGACAATAAATCTAGTATGAATGCAGCTACCCATGTAGAGAAATTATATTTGGATGTTAAATAAGACTTAACAAATCAACCTCATTGTGCAAATCCAAATGCTAATTTTAGACCAGAAGAATAGGGTCATAACCAAATTCAAGGAGAAATTAACCCATATGGTTTAAAAACAAAATTCACCTTGATCTCCCTCTCCGCGCCCTGACTTTCACAGTTATATTTCTTCATTGCAACAAGGTTCAACGATTTTTTCCATTTAAAGTCATTTTCCATTTACAATAGTAATCTTGCGTAGAAAATTTATTTGAAGGATGATGCTATAGTGGGGGAAAATTTCTTACCTACCAGAACTGCCAAATTTGACACCAAGGAGTGGGGTGCTTCTAGCTGAGGTGACGACAAAACTCAACAAGCCGATCAAGCGGAGAGAGAGACACGGAAGAACCTCTAAGAAGGAGGCGGAAGAGAGAGAGAGAGAGAGAGAGAGAGAGAGAGAGAGAGAGAGAGAGAGAGAAAGAGATAGAGAGAGAGAGACGATTGCGGGGGAGAGAGGAACGATAAAATGCCAGTACGGTAACTCATTTTAAAAAAAAATAAAGCTCTTGCCATGTCATCTTTGTGTGCCGATTGGTACGCAAAGATGCCTATACCTAGCAGAACTGTTAATATAACTATAATATTATATAATGAGTACTAAATTATAATGTTTGATAAAATATAATGTTAGAAAATTTTATATAATTAAATACTATAAATAAATATAGTTTTTTTATAGTATATAACAATTAACGTGTATTATAATTTATAGACTACAGTATTTTTTTTTTTTGAAATTGACTATAGTAGTATAGTATTTAATTTTGTAGTTACTTTATTTTACGTGTGGTCCTATGGAGTTATTGAGGGACTGTGGTCATTATTTCAAACAATCTTAATTGTGAGCCGTTGATTCCATAACCTAAAGCTAGGGTTACAAACTTACACAATGCTCATCTCATTTTGAACTTTAGCCGTTTCACTCTCACTGTCTCACACTTTGACTCTCTCATTCAGACAATCTCTCAGAGCCATTGAGAAACCCTAGCCTCCTATGCTTACGCCAGTTACCTCCTATTCGATTTGCATGGAATCAAGAGTTGAATCAAGGTTCTCAAAGGCTTACAGCCAGGGATTCTCGAGGGGTCGAGAGTGATACTGGCTGTAGTTGTGAGAAACCCTAGCAGATGTAGTCGGCGACTGTATTTTTGGGGAGCCGTGGCTGTAATCTCACTCTCTGTGATCGTAGCCGGGACTCGACAAACAGGTCATTAAATGCATGCATTTATGACTCCCAACCAATTGAATCCTTGATTTCATGGTTCGTGGTTTGTGGTTCGTGGTTCATCAATTTGTCTGTCTATCAGTCAATTAGCCAAGTTCTTTTCCTGTTTCTAAGCATTTGGTTTGGAACTTAGCAGATTTGGAGCCACTTATCTAGTTATCAACTTATTTGAGTATTTTTGGGGATTCATTCTAGTTCTCTCCTAATTCTTTGTAAATTGTAGTATTGTATATTTAGATCTAATCATCTAAGTACACCGAACTCCTAAGTGGTTAGTGGTGTGACACTGTTCTGCCATACATCACCAATCACGACATCTATGCATGCTTCTATGACTATCTATCACTTTGATTGATAAGTTTATGTCTTTATTTATTTATTTTGTAATAGCAGAATATGCCCTGTTAAGCTGTTAACTCTTTTCCTATATTGATTTTGCTATGGTTTGCAAATATATGTTTCGAGCTTTATATTGTTCATATCTTGTGGAAAAAACCTTCTGAAGAGCTTGCCTACATATCTGTGCTTGAAGCAAAAGTTCCAGTCCACATCGCTGTGAGTTTAACTTATTCCCCCTCTTATTTGGTGTTGTGTTATATTTATTTACTATAGATTTTAAAATTTTCATTTGCTTATCTGAGTTCTCTCGGGTTATTTGTGTATATTATTGACTGGGGTGAGGAGTGCGGAGATTTGGTTTTGGCTTTATGTTCTTGCTCCAAGTATTTAAAAATGCTTTCTTTTAAATGTTTTGGTTGATTAATCTGATCCTATTTGATTCTTGCTTTATGTTCTTGCTTTAAGTATTTAAAGATGCTTTCTTAAACTTGTTTTGGTTGATTATAAATTATCCTATCTAGTTTTTGCTTCATGTTCTTGCTTCAACTATTAATTATGCTTTTTTTAACATGTCTTTGTTGATTAATTTGATCCTATTTGGTTCTTGATTTATGTTCTTGCTCTAAGTATTTAAAGATGCTTTATTTAACATGTCTTGGTTAATTATAAATTATCCTGTCTGGTTCTTACTTCAACTATTTAATTATGCTTTCTTTAACATATTTTTGGTTGATTAATCTGATCATATTTGGTTCTTGATATAGGTTCTTGCTTTAAGTATTTAAAGATGCTTTATTTAACATGTCTTAGTTAATTAATCTTATCCCTTCTATAAAATGTTTATGTTCCTGCTTTAAGTATGAAATGATGTTGTGTTTAATATATTTTGATTCATAAATCTTATCTAATCTGTTCTATGTTTACGTTCTTGTTTTAAGTATGAAATGGTGGTGTGTTTAACATGTTTTGGTTGATAAATTTTATCCAATCTGTTTTATGTGTATGTTATGGAGGTGCCTTACTTCTAGAGGCACATCGAGCAACCAACGCAAGCCTATATACTGAAACTGTTCGAGTCAAAACTGTTTTACTTTAACATCTTTTAGTTGATTAGTATCAACTGTATAAGCCTTGCCTTCTATAGGCACTTGGAGCCATCAAGGCAAGGCTGTATACCAAGATTATTGGAGTCAAATTTGTTTGACTTTAACATATTTTAGTATCCTTGCTTCTGGAGGCACCTTGAGCCATCAAGACAAGGTTGTTTTTATTTTAGTTGATTAATATAACCTGTATGGTCAATGTTTATATGCTTATTTTATGTTTCTGGTTTTGTATTTACAAAATAGTTATTTTAGCAAATGGATGATCGTATGAATGCATTTGATCTGGTGGAGGAGTAAGAAAATGAAAACTCCATTGGGATTCGCTTAGTAGGGCCCATATCTGATGATGATGGAGATGCTGCAAATATTGAGGCCCCTAATACTGTCTCTTATGAGGGCCCAATAGAAGTGCAAACGGTAGCCTATGAAAGAAACAAGAGAAAGGTCACTTCTGTTGTATGGAACGATTTCGTCAAAATTGAACGAGATTGGGCTAAACAACCTCAATGCAAGCGGTGTAAAACTTTGTTTAAAGCATCTGGATCGAGTTTTACGACTACACTATGATCGTAAGGAGGTTGTTTAAAACTTTGTTTAGGCACTTGCTAACTTGTTTGTCATACATGTGGTCTAAGAAAAAAACAGAAAGTTTTAACAGTTGAGTCTAAGGAGGCAGATGGTGGCTTCATTTTATCAAACTTTACCTATGATCGTAGTAGGGTCCGAGAGCTTGCCTCTCATATGATACTATACCATAAATATCCATTTTCTTTAATGGAGCTTCTGATATTTAATAAGTTCATGAGTGCAAACATTCCATATTGGGAAAAAAATATATAGGGCTGCTGTAAAGAAGGAATGCATGAGAATTCATGAGATTGAAAAGACGAAGTTAAAGGCTTTGCTTAAACCTGTTGACAAAGTTTATATCAAAACTAACATGTGGACTTCTTGTCAAAAACTTTCATATATGGTAGTGACATGTCATTTTATAGATACTAATTGCCATCTTCAGAGACGTGTGTTGAACTTTTGTAATACGCCACCTTCACATACTGGCATTTTTATTGCTGATGCTTTAGAAAAGTATTTCCAAGATTGAGAAATTGAGAATAAAATTAGTTTAATTACTGTTGATAATGCAAGTTCTAATGATGTTGCCACTAGGATCTTGAAAGATGATTTTACATTGAAGAAAACGTTGTCTATTGGAGGGAAATTGTTTCATGTATGTTGTTGTGCGCATATAACTAATTTACTTGTGTAGTATGGACTTGGGGAGATTAGGGAGATCTTTGATTGTGTGAGATGGTATAAAATATCTGGTAGCATTAGAAAGTAGGCTAAAACAGTTTAGTTAGATTTCAAAACAGTTGCAATTGCCCTCAAAGAAATTGATTTTAGTTGTGCCTACAAGATGGAACAACACATATTTAATGTTGGATACTGTAGTTTGAAAAGATTTAGACAGAAATATTTTAGTGAATAACCACTGCAACTTACATGTGGTGTAGGAGTCTTTATTATATAGAATTCTTTACTAGTACAGAGTAGGTGCAATAACTAACTATGGTTGTACAATCTATATTTAGAACAAATCCTACACCGTAATACTAGTTGTACAACGTCTATCATGCTTACTATTTCCATATATCACTCCTTCGTGATTGTCTCCAAGAATTGAGCCACAGTTATTGCCAACACCCCCGACGTGAAGCTTGGACCTGAAAAGTTGAAACGAGGGACGAGATGAACTTTTTGTGAAAATGTCCGCAATTTGGAGATTGGAGGGTACATCTTAATCCGCAAAACATCACTGCATACCAACTCCCGAACAAAGTGGATATCTATATCAATATGCTAAGACTACCGTTGAGTAACTGGATTGCAGGTTATGAAAATAGCCCTGGTGTTATCACAAAATAAAGTTGGCAGATTAGGTATTTGAAGTTGAAATCATGAAGAATATTCAAGAGCCATTTGACCTCAACTGTAGTGAGGGCTAAAGCTCAGTAATCAGATTCCGCAGAGGATCGAGACAGTGTAGATTGCTTTTTAGAAGTCCAAGAAACCAAGTTGTCACCAAGAAAAGTAGCATAGGCAGAAGTGGATCGACTTGTACCTGGGCAACCAGCCCAAGAATAGGCAGATATAATAAGATTAGTTTTTAGACTGAGAAAAATACCAAAGTGCAGAGTTCTTCCCTTAATATATCTGAGAATTCGTTTTACAACTTGGAAATGTTGCTCTATTGGGGCATGCATGAATTGGCTCACAGAATTAACAGCATGAGTAATATCCGAATGTGTAATTGTGAGATACTGCTGAGCGCCAACTAAAGATCTATAAGTCGTAGGAGAATCAAAAGCTAGACCATGGGCATTTAAATGGTTCAAGACAATCATGGGCATGGCAATGGGCTTGCAATCAAGCAAATCAGCCCGAAGAAGAACATCCCTTGCATATTTCATTTGGCTGAGAAAGATGCCAAATTTATCATGAATAACATCAAGCACCAAGAAATAATTAAGAGTCCCAAGGTCCTTCATAGAAAACTCATTTCTCAGCTTTTGAATGAAAGTGTCAATAAGATCCACATGGCTACCTGTGAGAACAATGTCATCAACATAGAGAAGTAAGTAAATGATGCCTTTACCATGTAGTGAACAAAGAGACTTGAGTTGGCCTTGCTGCAAGTAAAACCAAGCTTTAGTAAAAAATTATCAAAGCAATGGAACCATGCCCGAGGTGCCTACTTCAAACCATAAATTGACTTTTTGAGGCGACAAACATGATGCGGATGAGAAACATCAATATAGCCCAGTGGTTGTTCCACATAAATCTTCCTGTAAAAAACCATGTAAGAAAGCATTTTTCATGTCTAGTTGATGGAGAGACTAGCCACGAGATACTGTAATAGATAGAACAATGCGAACTGTAGAGGCCCGAATAACTGGACTAAATGTATCATCAAAATCAAGACCATAAAGTTGTGTATAGCCCTTGGCAACAAGTCATACTTTGAACCTATCATTTGAGCCATCAGAATGATATTTGATACGAAAAACCCATTTGGATCCAACCACATTAGTGTCAGGTGGTCGTGGAACTAGTTCCCATGTTCTATTGAGAATGAGAGCTTTTATTTCATCATCCATGGCAGCAAGCCATTCCGGTGACTTGCCTGCACTCTTAAAACCCTTGGTTTCCTCCATTACCAATAGTGAGAATAATAATGGAGAGGACGGAACTTGACAAACATAATTGTAAGTTTTGGATTTTGATATACCAGCTTTGCCACGGGTGACCATGGGATGAGAATTCTGAATGGGTGCAGAATTGGTGACCTGTGTAGTAGATATTTGAGGAATAGCCTCAGGTTTTGGAGCATGCACATGAGGCAGTGGCATAGTTGTGCTTCGAATAGGATCCAATTACAAGGCACAAGACTTACACGGCTTGGACTTAATTACTGGTGGCAAGGATGGAGAACCTGCAGAAGAATTAGCAATATGCAAGGGAAAGGCCGGCGGACAGGGATCATAGAAAGAAATATAATCTGACAATGCATGAGAAGGCTACATAGTTGAGGACGTAAATGAAAAAATAGTCTCATCAAAACGAGCATGTTGGGTTACAAACACGTGATGTGAGTTGGGGTCAAGGCAGCGGAAACCTTTATAGGAGGAATTGTAACCAAGAAAAATGCAAGGTAGACTACGAGGTTTAAATTTATGTTTAGCATAATCTCATTAATAAGACAAGCATAAGCAGCCAAAAGTACGAAATATTGCATAAGGTGGGGACTTACCATATAGAATTTCAAATGGAGAGACCCCGTTGAGGACTGGTGTGGGCAAGCGATTAATCGTAAACACAACCGTACTGAAAGCTTCGACCCAAAGATGGAGGGGAACATGAGCATGGAAAAGCATGGTGAGGCTTGTCTCAGTTATATGCTTGCATTTTCTTTTTGTGCGACCATTCTGGGAGGGAGTATATGAACAAGAAAGTTGATGATGGATGCTAGATGTAGTTAAATGGGATTGAAAATGGTTACTTGTGAATTCACCCCCCATCACTTTGGAATTTTTTTATTTTTGTCGAAAATTGATTTTCAACGAATGTTTGAAGACGTATGAAAGTGGAAAAAGATTCAGCTTTATGCTTTAAAGGATAGAACCAAGTGAAACGTGAATGATCATGGATAAAAATTACATAATATCAATAGCCTAAGGTGGACATGATTGGGGCAGGACCCCATAAATCACAATGTATAAGTCCTAATATTGAAGTTGAACGATTGTCACTTATAGGAAATGGAAGTTTATGGCTTTTAGCTTTTTGACAACTAACACATAAAGAAGGATTTGGCAATATAGAAGTAAGAGACAAATGACCCTTCTTATTAAGCATGTAAATTATTTTGGAAGATACATGGCCTAATTGAGCGTGCCAAATATCAAATGAAGCACATGAAGTCTGTTTGTTAATGACAGAAGAAAAAACATGGTTTCCACGCTTCAACACATAAAGGCCATCTACACGATTACCGCTTGTCACCACCTTTCGGGTTTGAAGATTTTGTATGACAAAATTAGTGTCAGTAAAGGAAACAGAGAGTGGAAAATCATAAGTGAGTTTACTGACAGACAAGAGATTTTTTGTTAATATTGGTATAATAAGCACATCATGTAAGGTAAGAGAAGGGGTGGGAGAGCAGGACCTCGTGTGAGTAATGGGTAGAGAAGATCCATTACCAACAATAACCTTTCCGTACTAGTATATGGTTATGCCTTGTCAAGCTGATTCACATTCGAAGTCATATGTGTAGAAGCTCCCGTATCAATGTACCAATCTGCAGTATCATTAGTAATAGTGCAATTTGCAAGAGCCTCAGCAAGATGGGCATCACAGTTGGTATATATGTTTCAGCAATCTAAGGCATAATGTCCTTCCTCACATCATATTTGGCAACGATGAGGACGCTTATACTGTTGCTTTCCACGATTACCTTCTTTGGATTGCCCTCCTTTGTATTTTTTAGGATAATTTTTGGGCTTGCCATTGCGGTTGAAATTGCCAGAGGAAAGATTAGCTACATAGGCAGAAACACTACCTACCAAATGGTCAATGGACTTGGAAAAAATATCAAAGCTCTCTGCCTTAGGAACAACATCGTTAAAATTGGGTATAGGAGTGAGAGAGAGTTGAGTAGTGGAGAAAGTAGAAAATTCATGGCCTAAACCGCGTAAATACTAGTGAACCTTATCAGTATCATCCATTGGACGTCCCATTGCAGACAGTTGGTCACAATGGGCCTTGAATACTTTAGAGTATTCAGCAACACTACGAGAGCCACACTTCATTAATTGAAGTTCATCCTTGATTTGTAGTTCACGGACCTTGGACTTGTGGCTGAAAGCAGTTTCAAGAGCACACCATATGTCTCTAGAGGTTGTGAGACCTATCACTATAGAGAGCTTCCTCCGTGAGAGAGGAAAGAAGAAGACTCATGACCAGTTGATCATTTTGCTTCCAGGCAGTGAAGGCTGTGGAATCAGCATCAATAGAAGGCATCCAATTTGAGCCTTCAACATAGCCATAAAGGGCTTGGCATTGTAGAAGAGGAACCACCTGACTGCGCCAAAGAAGAAAATTTGAGTAAGAAAGCTTTATAGTGATCATGTGAACGATGGTATTAAAAGAAAGAGTGGTGGAAGAGGTATCAGAGGCCATAGGATCATTTGGAGGTTAATCCGAAAAGTCTCGTGATACCATGAAAGATTTAGACATAAATGTTTTGGTGAATAACCACTGCTACTTGCATGTGGTGTAGGAGTCTTTATTATATAGAATACTTTACAAGTACAGAGTAGGTGCAATAACTAGCTATGGTTGTACAATCTATATTTAAAACAAATCCTACACCGAAATACTACCTGTACAACGTCTATCATGATTAGTGTTTCCTTCTATCACTCATTCGTGATTGTCTCTAAGAATTGAGCCACAGTTATCGCCAACATAGTTCAATTTAGAGAAGTTTTTCCCAAATATGGTGATAGGGATAGCAGTTTTGAATGAGTTTCAACTGTTGAAGAATGGGGGCAAGTTGAAAATGTTTGTCAACTTTTCAATGAAGTAACCAATATTGTATTCAGAGGTGATTACCCAACAACAAACTTATTGCTTTCTGAAATATGGAGAATGAAGAACATCTTCGGTAAGAAGAGTAGAGATGAGAATGATTACATGAAATCAATGGTAAGAAAAATAAGTGCTAATTTTGAGAAATATTGGAGGGAGTGTAATCTATTGAGGGTAATTGCTACAGTGTTAAACCCTAGATTCGAGATGATGCTGATCTAGTTTTGTTTTCCCTTAATTTATCAAAAGCCAGAAGCTTCCAAAAATATTGAGCATGTCTCTCAAGTGTTGCATGAGTTATATGATGAGTATGTTCAGGACTACAATTTGACTATTGAGGCACAAAGAGAGCAGGAAAATGCTTGAATAAACGTATCTAGTTGTTCCTCAAGTGCTGGGAGAAGCATGCAGACTGCAGAGTAGCTAGTCATTATTTAAATCTTTTGTTAGAAGTATTGATACAGTGCAGCCTATTAAATTAGAATTGGACAATTAGCGGAGAGTTTATATATCTGTGAAGAGGGTTCAGGTGCAAGTCTCGATGCCTTGGAATGGTGGAAAGCAAATAGTCTCAAGTTTCGAATTTTGTCCAAATTGGCCTGAGATATATTGGCTACACCAATTACCACAATTAGCTCAGAATCAACATTTAGGGCAGGAGGCAAAGTCATTGATCCTCATCAAGCTTTATTGTCAACTGAAACTGTACATATGTTATGTGGATTTGATTGGGTCAGAGCATTGTATGGGTTTAAAAGATTATCAACCAATTCGGTAAGTGTTACATTTATTTGAATTTTAAGTTGCTATTTTACTATTTTATACACCAATTATTTACCGAAATACTAACTAATGTTTTTTCTTGTCAATAGAAGGATGTTCCATAAAAACTTAGATTCTCTTGCCATAGCCATAGAGACTCAGATTCGAGTGCAACTAATATTTCTACAGTTTGTATTTGTTTAATCTAAATTATCTAATCGACAACTTGTATTTACTTTTAAATGTTTGATTAGTTTGGTGGATTAAGATGATTTTGTTTGGGATGATATGACAGTTAAGGTAATTTCTAAGTTCTAACTTCTCACCACCCAAATTTCCTAAATCTTGTAAATGGAAAATTAATTTTTCATTGCTATCAAACATCCCTTGACAATATTACTAAGTTAAAAGTATTTGAGTGATCATGTAAGAGATTAAAAACGAGATTAATACTTTTTAGTGTATCAGTGTATGCAGGTTTTTGTCATAGTAATTTTGTTCAAGTTTGGGAACTTTCTGACTGTTGTCATGGTGATTTTAGATTTTGTAGAATTTTGGTAACTTGCTCTCATGGTGATTTTGTTGAAGTTTGGTAACTGCAGTTGTCTGGCAACTTTGTTGAAGCTTGGTAACTTGTTGTCATGATTATTTTGTTCAAATTTCATATTTGTTATAACACTGCAAATACTTGTTGTGATGTTGAAGTTTGTATGCATCTTATCTGGTTCTAATGGCTATTGGTTCATACGCTTGCTAGAAAGTTTGGTAACTTGTAGTTAAGGTGATTTTGTTTTGGTTTCGTAACTTGCTGTCATGGTGATTTTGTCCAACTTTGGTAACTGGTTTTCATGGTATTTTGGCTAAGATTGGTAATGTTGTGTCATGCTAATTTTGTGATTGTTTGGTAACTTGCTGACTTGCCGTCATGGTGATTTTGGCCAAGATTGGTAACTTATTATGTCATGCTGATTTTGTTTTGGTTTGGTAACTTGTTGAGTTGCTGTCATGGTGATTTTGGCCAAGATTGATAACTTCTTGTGTCATGTTGATTTTGTTTTTGTTCAATAACTTGCTGATTTTGTTTTTATTTTGGCCAAGATTTGTAATTTGTGTCATGATAATTTATGTAAGAGAATCTGGTTTGGTAACTTGTCTATGTTTATTATCTTATCTGCATGCCAAGTTGCTATTTTATCTTATTTGTTGTATAACTTGCCTATAGCTATACCTAATGATTTATTTTATTTCTTAGTTTCTTGTATAATTGTATTGTGTAACTATGTTAAAAATATGATATTGATTGTTGAGGCAAATTAAGTTTTGCATTCCTATCAAACATTCCTTGACAGTATTACTAAATTAAAAGTACTTGAATAATCATGCAAGGGGTAAAAAATAAACTTAATCTTTTTAGTGTATTGGTGTATGCCTATTGCTAGTTTATCTTCTTGTGCCATATTTATTTGTTATGTTATCTTATTTGGTGTCTAACTTGCTGCTTGCCTACTGCTATACCTGAATCCCTGATGGTTTATTTTATTTCTCAGATTTCTTGTATAATTGTATTGTGTAACTGTGTTAGAGATGTGACATTGATTATTGAGGCAAATTAAGTTTTGCATTCCTATCAAACATTCCTTGACAGTATTTCTAAGTTAAAAGTACTTGAGTAATCATGTTAGGGATTAAATATAAGCTTAATTTTTTTAGTGTATTTCTAATGCCCTGTTCCCGGATGGGTCGGAGAGTTACTCATTATCACTTAAAATCATGTCTCAGTCATATAGTCATAGACTCCAAAGTTCTCAATGACACATATAACTCACTGTTTCTAATCAACTACTCTAATATGATTAATCTAAATACCACAAAATCTCAAAATAAACAACAACCTTCCAGAATACCAAACCGACTAAGCAAAACATAACTATTGAATAAAATTCTCAAATAACCAAAGTACCCTCTCGTATTTATTCTAGTATGATCATGTGGCCTTATACAAGCTTTCTACTCTTGATCCTCAACTAAATCATCCAAAACATCTGAAAAATATTGTGAAGATAAGAGGTGAGTTATCAACAACTCAGTAAGTAAAGAACATATATTAGTATGTAAACATGAGCATTTTCAGAAAATTCAGTATGCAGAAACAAAACATTTTATTTTACTATACACATCTCAGAACGTATTATTAGAAAATCAGAACGACTTTTCAATCTTTTCATAATAAAAAACCAACTATTCATATTCAAAACCCTTTGGCATAACATAACTAAACATCTTCTTCTAATCATATCATGTCACCGTATCATATGATATCACCAATAGATATCATATACCATGTTTAACTCCTATGGTAGGGTTATGCTATCCCTGGTGGCCAAATCAGATAGTATCATATTCGGAAACTTCCCCTTGTTCATTCTTGGAACCCCGAGTGTGCACACAAGAAAGAACACATAAAAGACCACTTTGCTTCCAAAGTGGGTGCACTCATATCATATCATATCATGTTGGTACCAACCATATCACGTGAAACAGTATCATCATATTAGAATCAGAACCAGAATCAAAATTAGAATAAAACAAATAAGTCATATCAAAGGTTTTTCAGTTAAATATCATATCAAACCACGTGCTGAACATAATCATATCATTTCCATATGATCAAAAATAGATCCAAATCATTTTATATCGCATGTACAACAATTCTCAAATATCATATTCGCTCTTTTGCACATTTCAGAAACATGTCAAACATTATTCATGTCTACACTATTCATGTCAAAAGCATTTCTTTTCTCTTTCATACATATTTCATGAGTGAATGCAAAACATATTCTGAGATTGTTTTTCACCTTTTATTTTTAAAACAACATGCACATTTTTATAAATCAACCTCATTTCATTTCTTTTTACGCAAATCTAGTCTAAGAACCTCGTTTACCTAGACTGTTTAACTTTTTTGAATTTTTCCACAACCGTGCTGAAAGAATATTAATTGTCACCTATGCAAAATACTAAGCGTTACGAAGCTTTTGAAGGACTGCTAAAACTCTCCATCTACTTAAAAACATACTCGGAAGTAGCTTTAACAATTATTTAGTTATCAGAAATCTAATCAATACTATCATCCATTAAATCTAATATCAACTTATTAATATAATTTTATCAAATATGGCAAAACAACTTAAATTCATTTTAAAAATTAACTTAATCATATTTAGAACTCATATATAAATAAACTATTATTGAAATCATAATTTAATACTACTGACATGTAATATAGTAAGAAATTGTAAAATTATTAAACAATAGTAATTCATAATTATCCTTAATCATATCTATTTAACACCGTCAAGAACTTATATCATATAATCGGCTTAAAGTGTTTAAAATAAAAGATTAAATACTTGCAATTTACAGCTTAATAACATATTTATATCAAATTCAAATAATGTAAAAAAATGGAAAACTCATTTAATAAAATTAAAATCTTATTATTTACTATTGAAGTAATATAATTATACGTAACACAATTACCTCCATATGCCTTTCAAATGCTATAAGACAAGGGATTAAAAATAAACATTTATACTTACTATATGGTTCTGAAATTCATTTTTAAAAATACTAATTCAAAATAAAAATAAAACAATTTAAATCCTCATTTATTTTCTTTATACGTGCTTATAATAAAACAAAGCCTTTCACAAAATAAATGAAATATACAGACAAAAGATTCAAAATAGAACCCACCTAATAACAGCCAATAGGGGTATTTTAAGGAAATATCATAAAATGCATGGCAGATTTTTGAGATTAAAGCATAACACCGTGCGATTGAACCAAGCTCACCATAAAGGAAACTCATGACAGCGGATCGGAGCGGCATTGGGAGGATGTCAACGGCGGCGTAGCTGGGAGTGGTGGCAGGGCACAGAAAAAGGGAGGGATATAAAGTGATGAGAGAGAGAGAAAAAAAGAAGAAGAAGAGAGAATTCGAGAGAGAGAAGGAGAGGGAGAGTTGCGATAGCCTAACCGAGAGGAGTCCATGGTCGTGATGCACAATGGTGGCTCTAGGTAGTGGAGGCTAACCACTGTGGTTCCGACTTGGGGTTGAGAGGCGGGAAGGGCTATTTGTTAAGAGGTGGCTTGAATCTAGTTGAAATAGTATCGCTAGTGTATGTTCGCTCGAGCGGAGGTTCTTCAGCTCGAGCGAAATGCAAGTCCGAGAGTTCGCTCGACATCGCTTGACATTCAGCTCGAGTGAAATGCAAGTCCGAGAGTTTGCTCGACATCGCTCGAATGTTCGCTTGAGCGAAATGGCAAATTTCTACGTTCGCTTGACACCCGCTCGAGAGTTCGCTCGAGCCAATGTTCTCAGAAGTGAATTTGCATTGTTTTCTATAAATATCAAACGGCGCCTCTTACTTTGTTTAATTCATTTTGTGTGTTTTACAAGAGTGATTTTAGAGAGAGTTGAGAACCAAGTGAGATAACTTCTTTGAGAAAGAAGTTTTGTATTATTCTCCTGTACTTCATTTTTGTTTATAGTGAAAGCTCTGATACCGACCCCACCAGTGGACGTAGGCTCACTTTGAGCTGAACCACTTAAATCTTGGTGTTTTTTGTGTGTGATTGTTAGTATTTTCTTTAGCTTATTTCCGCTACTATACTTCAAGTTAGTCTTTGAAATACCGTTATTCCCAACAAACTGGTATCAGAGCTTGGCTTTGTGCGAGATCAAGTGGGATGGCTATGGCTAAGTTTGAAGTAGAGAAATTTGACGGTCAGAACAGTTTCAGTTTGTGGCGCATCAAGATGAAGGCTATACTGTGGCAACAGAGCTTGTCAAAAGTATTAGAAGAGAAGGTGTCTGATGATTCTCCGGCTCCTTCAAAAGAAGAAGAAGAAAAGGTACATAGGACTATTCTTTTGTCATTATCTGATGGAGTTTTAAGGGAGGTTGCTGATGAGGAGACTGCAACTGGTCTTTGGTTTGCACTTGAGAATCTGTATATGAAGAAATCTCTCACCAACCGTTTGTATTTGAAACAACGGTTATACACTCTCAAAATGAAGGATGGTACTCTTATTTCTGAACACTTAGATGAATTTAATAAAATTATTATGGATATGAGGAATATTGACATTAAGCTTGAAGAAGAGGATGAAGCATTAATTGTTTTGTGTTCATTACCCATGTCTTTTGAGAATTTTGTGAATTCCATGTTGTATGGTAGAAATTCAATTTCCTTGGTAGATGTGAAATCTGCTTTGAATTCTGAGGAATTGAGGAATAAATTGAGTGTGAAGGGTACTAATGAACAAGCCAGTGGTTTGTTTGTTAAGGGTTCCTCAAGTAGGGGTAGATCCGGTGACAAAGGTTCAGAGAAGTACAGGAGTAAATTCAGGGGCAGTTCACAGTTGAAGTTTAACAAGAAAAATGTTAAATTTCATTACTGTCATAAGTTTGGTCATTACAAAAATGAGTGTCCAAAACTGAAGAACAAAGAGGAAGGCACTAGTTCCTCTAATGCCGTTAGCGTTGCTGATGAAAAGTCTAACGACTCAGATATAGTTTTAGCAATTAGCGACTACAGTAGTCGCTTCAGTGACAAGTGGGTCATGGACTCAGCTTGTACTTTTCATATGTGTCCCAAGAGGGACTGGTTCACTAATTATGAACCAGTCAGCGGTGGTTCCGTTCTGTTAGGGAATGATATGGCTTGTAAAATTGCTGGAATTGATTCAGTTAGGATAAAGATGTTTGATGGGATTGTCAGGACATTGTCTAACGTCCGACACATTCCAGAGTTGAAGAAGAATCTTATTTCTTTGGACACTCTTGATTCTTAGATTTTAAGTATACTGGTGAAGGGGGAGTTATCAGAGTCAGTAAAGGCTCCATGGTTGTGATGAGAGGAGATAAGACAAATGACCTTTATTTCCTTCAGGGCATTACAGTGACAGGTGCAGCTGTTGAAGCAATCAACACAGCCTGCTTCTTGGTCACAGTATTTGCTGAATAGGACTCTCTTGGAGAGAGCCCGCAGTATGCTTTCTAATGCAGGCTTGTCTAAGGATTTCTGGGCTGAAGCAATCAAATGAGGTTTGAAGACTCTAAATGAGGTATGGTCTGATACTCCTGATGATTATTCAAATTTGAAAATTTTTGGTTGTCCAGCATATTTTCATGTTAATGATGGAAAACTTGAGCCAAGTGCAAAGAAAAGGCATATTCATTGGATATGCCAATGGGGTGAAGGGATTTAGGTTGTGGTGTACTGATCCTAAATCACCTAGGTTTGTAATCAGCAGGGATGTTGTATTTGATGAAAAATCTATGCTTAATCCGAGAAAGGAGATTACTATGTCTACAGGTAAAGAACAGGATATTGGCAAGAAGGTAGAGTTTCAGGTGGAAGCGCCACAAGGGTTGCCCAGTGGCGCCCAAGATCATGCTATAGCAGATGAGCATGACTCTAATTCAAATGGCGGCGCACAAGGTGATCATGACTACAATATAGCTACTGGTAGACAAAGGAGGCAGATTAGACCACCTCAGAGATATGCTCATGCAGATATGGTGATGTATGCTCTTACTACGGCAGAGGATATTGTTGGTCAGGAGCCTTCCAGTTATTCAGAAGCTGTCAAGAGTGAAGAATCTGCACAGTGGTGTGCAGCTATGATTGAAGAGATTGAGTCTCTTCACAAAAACCAAACATGGGATTTGGTTATGTTGCCAAAGACGATGAAGACTGTTGGCTGCAAATGGGTCTTCAAAAGAAAAGAGGGAATCCAAGGTGATACTGATGCAAGATACAAGGCACCCTTAGTTGCTAAGGGCTTCAGTCAGAGAGAAGGCATCGACTTCAATGAAGTTTTCTCTCCAGTTGTGAAACACAGTTCGATCAGAGTGCTACTTGCTATAGTAGCATTGTATGACCTAGAGCTACAACAACTTGATGTTAAAACAACGTTCCTACATGGTGAGCTTGACGAGACCATTTACCTGCATCAGCCAGAGGGGTTCATTGTTGATGTAAAGAAGATCATGTGTGCAGATTGAAGAATCATTATATGGTTTGAAGCAATCTCCAAGGCAATGGTATAAACGTTTTGATTCCTTTATGATTGATCATGGTTATTTGAGAAGTAACTATGATAGTTGTGTTTATCATAAGGAGTTATCTGATAAGTCTTTCATTTATTTGCTACTATATGTTGATGATATGCTTATTGCTGCTAAAGGCATATCTGACATTGGTTTGTTAAAAATCCAACTCAGAAATGAGTTTGAGATGAAAGACTTAGGTGCTACAAAGAAGATTTTGGGGATGGAGATCCACAGAGATAGGAAAGTTGGAAAGTTGTACTTGTCCCAGGGAAAGTACATTGAGAAAGTTCTTCAGAGATTTGGAATGTTTGATTCCAAACTAGTAAGTACACCACTTGCTACACACTTTAAACTATCAGCTTCCCTATCTCCTCAGACAGACGAGGAGGAACGGTTCATGGCCAGTGTTCCTTATTCCAGTGCAGTTGGCAGTATTGTATGCAATGGTTTGCACTCGTCCAGACATTTCACAGGCAGTGAGCGTTGTTAGTAGGTATATGGCTAATCCAGGTAAGACTCATTGGCAGGCTGTGAAATGGATACTCAGGTATTTGAGAGGAACTTTGGACTTTGGCTTAATATTTGATAAAGATGTTGATTCCAGTTCCAGAGTTACTGGTTTTGTTGATTCTGATTATGCTGGGGACTTAGATAAAAGAATATCACTGACAGGTTATATTTTCACTTTGTGTGGATCTGCTATCAGTTGGAAAGCAACATTGCAATCCACTGTTGCTTTATCAACTACAAAGGCAGAGTACATGGCAGCAGTAGAGGCTGTTAAGGAGGTCATTTGGTTGAAAGGTCTGATCAATGACATGGGATTACAGCAAGATGGGATTTCAGTATTCTGTGACAGTCAGAGTGCAATACATTTGACCAAAAATCAAATGTATCATGAGAGTACGAAGCACATTGATGTCAGGTATCATTTTCTCAGAGAGATTGTTACAGAGGGTGTTATAGAGATTCTGAAGATTGCTACTACTGAGAATCCAGCAAATATGATGACAAAGCCAGTTGCAGTGTACAAGTTCAAACTTTGTTTGAACTTGATTGGTGTTCGGAGTTTGTGATTCCCTTCGGGGATTTGTTGGAGGGGGTTGGTTCTGTGGTCAGAGGTTTTTTGAGATAAGATTGGTAGAGTTCAAGCCAAGGTGGAGATTTGTTAAGAGGTGGCTTGAATCTAGTTGAAATAGTGTCGCTGGTGTATGTTCGCTCGAGCGGAGGCTCTTTAGCTCGAGCGAAATGCAAGTCCGAGAGTTTGCTTGACATCGCTCGAATGTTCGCTTGAGCCAAATGGTAAATATCTACGTTCGCTCGACACCCGCTGGAGCCAATGTTCTCAGAAGTGAATTTGCACTGTTTTCTATAAATATCAAACGGCGCCTCTTACTTTGTTTAATTCATTTTGTGTGTTTTACAAGAGTGATTTTAGAGAGAGTTGAGAGCCAAGTGAGATAACTTCTTTGAGAAAGAAGTTTTGTATTATTCTCCTGTACTCCATCTTTGTTTATAGTGAAAGCTCTGATACCGACCCCACCAGTGGACGTAGGCTCACTTTGAGCTGAACCACTTAAATCTTGGTGTTTTCTGTGTGTGATTGTCAGTATTTTCTTTAGCTTATTTCTGCTACTATACTTCAAGTTAGTCTTTGAAATACCGTTATTCCCAACAAGGCGGCTTGGGGAGGAACTGCTGCTTTGAGGAAGGGAAACCTTACTCTGCTTTTGAGTGGTTAAAACAGGGGAAAGGTTGAGGATGTACGCGGGTGGCCGAACATGGGGTTGGAGACGTGGGGTAGCTTCAGAGATGCAGGGGCGGTTGGTTTGGAGTGGTGGTTCTTGGTGAGAGGCGTCTGCTATGAGTTTGAAAGTGAGCAAGAGAAAAATGGGACTCGGAAAATGGGCATCCAAGAACAAGGGAGGAGTTGAAGCAACGGAGATCAAGCCGTGCTCAAAGTTAGGGTGCGTGGATTTTGAAGGTAGACAAAAATGCAGACAACAGGGTCGAAGGGGAGAAGGGTGTTAGGGGGAAATAGATTGGGGGGAAATAATAAAAGGGTTTCTGTGTTTTGGCGCCACGCAAGGAATACCAATGTAAATTCCAACGTCGCAACAAATGATTTAATATTGCAACAAAAGAAATTGTTCCAAAAGCGCATAAAATCGTTGCAAAAAATCGTCCCATGGTAGCTGTACCGAAAAATCGAAGGTTGAGTTTAAAAGCCATCGACGACTTGAAAATCGTGGCAAAAAAGGGCTTGTTGTGGCGATTTGTTTTTAACGATTTTCAACTCGCCGCAATTGACCGTATTTCTTGTAGTGCGCGAGGCATATGCTGTGAGTTTGAAAGTGAGCAAGAGAGAAAAAAATTGCATTGGAAAAAGAAAAACCGCTAGGATCGTGGAAGAGAGGATGACTGGCGCAGGCAAAACTGAAAATCAAAAAGTGAAGGGGAGAAACCATCGGGGGTGGGGGAGAAGTTTGTAGGGTGGTTGCTAGCTGAGTACGGTTTGAGAGAGTGATGGGAAGTAGAAAAACAATATTCTATACGTGGGAGGGCTTGGGGTTGTTGATGCTCTGAAGATGGAAGAAGGGTGTGTATAAATATAGAAAGCTGAAATCCTATTGGAGAAGAAGAGAGACAATGAGCATGAGAGATAGAATAGATGGGTTTGGGCTCCTTAGAATAAAATCTTGGCCTTTCTAATAAGAAAAAAAAAATATTGGATCATACCTAAGCACAGTGGGTGGTCTAGGTGTTACAGTATTAGTGTATGCAGGTTGTTGTCAAGATTTCTGGCTCCATTCCTGAAGACTGAAGGCTTTATTGAGTTTACTACACATTTTTTATTTTTAAGTTTAATGTACTAAGTTGCAAAATTCTTTGTTGTAAAGTACTTTTTGATTCACTTGTTCCATTAGAATGTCAATGTCATTTAATGTACCATAGCCATAATAGACACTTGAAGGCTTGATGATGTAAATTTTTATTTAATTTTTTATGTCATGTCTGTATTTATTTATTTATTTTTTTTATTATTTATTTTCTGAGTTGAACTCGAGCTTGGCTTGTTAACAAACCAAGCTTCGAGCCTAGCTCGAGTTTACTTTACAAGTAAACGAGCTGAGCTCGAACTAATCTTTAGGCCCGGCTTATAAATGAGCCGAGCCCAAGCTCACTTGTCGTCTTGTGAACGAGCCGAGCTCGAACATCACATGCTCGCTTGAGCTCAGCACGTTTACAACTCTATTTGAAGGTATATACTATTTGAAGTGTTACATCAATATGAAGCCATTTCGAGATAGTGTTTTTCTAATTCAATGTCAGCCATATTTAACCCTCCAAAAGCCTCCTTCAAGAAAATATTTAGGGTTATACGCTCGTTATTGCATTAAAAGATACCGAATTCCTTTGCACCTACCTTTGATCACCATTGGCACAGGAAAACGTTCAGCCTCCATGGTGGAATATTGTTTAATTGCTATTGAAATTTAGAAAAGGAGCTTGAATGGAGGAAGTTAGCCCTTATTAATTTGCATGTGTTATCCAAACTTGATGATGTCAGTGTTGAAGTACAATCAACAAGGTGATCCAAACTATTTCAAAAATTTTTGAAGAGATTTTGTCTGTGGGAATTTAACAGGCTAGGAACAAGGAAAAGAAAACGGGTAGCATGGTCTAAAGTGTGTAAATCAGCGGTGGAAGCTGGGGGCAATCCACAGGTAGGGATTAGAGGCTTCAGTATATTAACCACAATCAAGGGAAGAGAAATTGTGTCCCAAGTGGCAAATACTTTCCATACCCACCCAGCAACGGCTGCCGAGAACACCTCTACAGTGGCTATCTTAATTTGTTAAACCATAATATATAGCAAACCTTCCTATATGTGCCTTATACCCTATTGTCTTCAAACGGTGATGTACTTCTTTTCCTTGTACAAAATTGTCTTCAAACGGTAATTAATGTACTTCTTTTCCAGTCATACACCTTGTAGCCAATATTATCTATAAATATGAGTAAAAACTAGAAAAGCTCTCAACATTCTCACGTTGTAAGAGACATTTTTTCAAACATCAACTACTATTCGTTGTCTCCACTGTACTGAATTGAGAAAAACCCTACACATGAAATTTACATGACGCTTCTTATATATATATATACTAACTCTCTGAGGTAAAATTATTTTATTTTTTGGAGCAAAGTACTTAAAAAGGAAACTCATTCAGCATAATTAGGTAACCAATTAAGATGGACTCCCAACTACTCCGCAATGTGCTAATTAAGTAGTTCTAATGGATGGCTAGCTTACATTTAGTGACTCAGGTGATCAATCCAGGTAATATTCGGTACAAGAATTGCTAGGAAGGACAAGATACTCCGCTATGCAAAGCCACTGCATCCATGCCCTTAAAAAGGAAAAAACAAGTAGATTGTAGAAGTAATTAGAAAGGTGAGCAATGAATCAACTACATACATGTCAATGGCAAAGACATTAGAGCTAAGATTTAGAAAGAAGCGAAATACGTTCTTCATCTGCCTAATATGTCCACGTATGCAAGTTTTGTGCAGTTATTTAAATAAAAGTGGGATCTACCATAAAAGAAAAAACTAGACTTTTCATTTAGGTCCAAAGTGTGACTAATTTTTTTCTAAAGGACTGTGCAAGACTTGCTCTCCTTAAAACTATACAATTCATTTCCTATAACAAAAGCCAAGAATGATCGCTTTGTAAGCTAGGGTACTTGTAATAGAAGAAATTATTAAAGAAAGAGGAACTTTTTAGAAGCTAGTTATCTGAGCTAGTTTTGCTATTAATTGGCCCTCCATTGCTTGTTGAATTCACGCCACTTCTATAAAGGAAAGTCCTACATTTAAGAAGTGCTATAATTATAAAAAGACTTTATAAAATAAACTTACATGTTGACGTAGTTTTATGTGATATATTAGACCTAACAAAAATTTAAATAACTTTAAAATCTAACGTAATTATATATCAAGCCAAAGATGATTTTGCAAGTTTACTTGTAAGAAATTCCTTTGTGTTCAAAACATTTCTTTTATTCATTCAATGTTCCGTTGGTTAAACACGACTCTTGACCAGTATAGAACTTATCAAGTAGCCTTGTAATATGAATACATGATTTCATCCTAAAATAAAATGCAATATCAGTTAAAATTACGACTTAAACATATAAGTTCAATTACATATGTATAGCTGATCACCTGGAAGTTAAGAGTATAAGAGTATCGAACACAGTTGTGTGTATTGTAAAAACTATCACACTTTGTATTGCTTACATAATGAGTATATATACACAGCTAATACAATCATAAAAGGAAAGAACACATTAATGATGCTCTGCTGTACAGAATATTACAAGAACCAAAATAGGTAAGTAAAATCAGAGTTAATGCCAGGAATGATGCTCAGCCTTGATCACGGAGGAATTGTTGTGCATGATTTCCATTATCATCTGTTACGCCCCCTCAAGATGGTGCTCCCATCAGTGACACCAATCTTGGATCTTAATAATTGAAAACGTGGCCGTGATAAGGCTTTGGTCATTAAATCAGCAAGCTGGTCATGGGTAGACACATGAGCAACTTGCAGTAGTCCTTTGCTAACATAGTCCCATACAAAGTGTAAATCAATGGCAATGTGCTTCATCTTTGAGTGGAGCACGGGATTGAGACTCAGCTGAGTGGCACCAATATTATCACTGTAGCACCTGGACCCAATCAACCTCAATTTTTTATTTTATTTTATTTTATGTTGTTTTCACACGTTAACTTTCCCGCATGTTTTATTTTTTTTTCTGTCTATTTTTTTTTTTACAAATAATCTTCACAACCTCCTAACACTCCACACTCCACATTTTTTTTATTTTTTTATTTTATTAAATATTTATTATATGAATAATGAATAGAAAATTTAAAATAATTTTAAAAAAATAAACTCAAAAAAAATTTTAAAAAAATATTAAAAAATAAAAAAAAAATTAAAAAAGTGTGGAGTGTAGAGTGTGGTGGAGGTTGTGTAGCCCCACAGATTTCTCGTCACGGTGCATGATCTTACACGTCTCTTTCCTATCTTTCTCTAGGGTTTTCCCAATAACTCTTTATATACATGTACTCCCCTCATGAAAAAAAAAAAAAAAAAAGTAGCCGCAAACCTCCCACGGCAGGCTTCATCCCCACAAGCCCAACGCCTCACTAACACAACCCGTAGCCCCTCGGCTCAGCACTCGTCAATGTTGCACACGTAACCAACCACCAGTGTGCATGATAGAAAACCTAGAATAGCTGCTTCTTCTTTTTCTCCCTCTCCTCTCGCTTTCCCACAGTCATCTCTGCACCTTTCAGCCATTCCCGTTGCCGTCCAACACCCTCACGAAAGCCCAGCCTTTGTCATCCGTACTACCGCCACCAGTACACCCCCCTCGTAAGCATCTGATAAACCAACCCACAACCCAGTACGCCGCCACCCCAGCACTTCCCTGCACCACACACACGATACCAACCGTCGGGAACCAAGTAGAAGGCAGCCCCTGTTTTAGACACCCGAAACAGAGGAGTGTTTCTCCTCCACGTGAGCCATCAACCTGCCAACCCACGGCGCCTGCCGTCGTCCCGTCACCCCCCCAGTCCGCCGCGCACCACCTCAGCCTCTCGCTAAGCCACCAACCTCCCTCGTCGTATCTCCCTCCTTTGGCTGTCCTTCCTCCGTCGTTTGGTTGACTTTAGCTCTCTCTCCCTCATTGACAGCTCTCTCTCTCTCTCTCTCTCCCTGTGCGACGCCTTCAGAAAATCACCACCCACCACCGCACCCAGCGCCGCACACCTTCCCTCACGGTGAGCTACCTCTACCTACCTCACGCCGAACTCCCTTCCTCCCGCTCATCTCTCTTTCTGCCCCATGTGCTCAGCTGCCCCTTTTTCTGTCGTAACCACCACCCTCACCACCGTAGACAACCAGCCAACTCGCCGCCCGTCGAGCTCTCAATCTCTCGGTGAGCCTCTGCCTCACAAACTACTGTTTTGCTTTTACGTAACATGAGTTTTTGTTAAGGTAGTTTTTGCTAACATGAGTTTACGTAACTTGGGTAATGTATTGTTTAATTAAATAAATAACATTATTACCTTTTGAGCTACGAGTTGCGTTATGGTGTTTTAAACTTTTAATATGAGTTAGTAATCTCTATTATATTTATGTTTATGGAGACATCTTAAGTATTTTAACATGTTATTAAGTAAAGATTTATTTTAAGAGTAAACAATATTGGTGTAATGTTATTTTTACACTTTAGATATGATTTAGTCTATTTAAAAATAGTTATGGTTTATTTTAAAATATTTTGGGATAATTATATTATCTAGTATTAAACTTTATAGTTTGTTTTCAATAATAAATAGGTCAAACTTTTAAATGTTTTTTTTTTTTTTTGTCATAGTTATCAACAGTGATGATTTTAGAAAGTGATGAATTGCAATTTTAGGTTTTGAGGAATTTAATAGGTTATTTTAGAAGCGTACGATTGAATATCGAAATATGGGATTAATGGAAAATTTACGAGAATTTTGTGATTATTTTATATGTGACGATTAATTATTGTTCAACATTTTTGAGGAAAATTCTGAAAAAGCTATGAAGTCTAGGTAAGCGGGGTTCTTATGCTAGACTTTGCATTAAAATAAAAAGAGCTAAGGTTTTTTTTGAAAAATATACATATTTGATTAAGAAAAGAAATTTGAACTACCTCAGTTATTTGTTCTGCATTACTCTTGAGATTCTATTTAAGAAGAAATTATTTTCTGCCATGACTGGTGTAGACATGAGCTTATTTTTGACATTCTGTTTCTAAACTTTGAAAAGAGAGCGAATATGAAATTTTGTGCATAAATTATGCTGTGATATGATTATGTTCTGTTCTGTTCTGAAGATTTTATGTACTCTGATATGATCTGATGTGATTTCTGAAAATCCCTAGCATAACATTCTGTTTCCGTTTCTGTTCTGTTCTGATCTTACCACGGGTGTAAAACTGTGGCCTCTGTTTGGGTTGGTACCAACTTTTCTGTTTCTAGTGCACCCACTTTGGAAACAAAGTGGTTTTCTGCATGGTCTTTCCTATGTGCACACTCGGGGCTCCGAGAATAAATAAGGGGAAGATTCACATTCTGTTTCTGCTCGGTTAGCTACCGGGATTTGCACAACCCTACCACGGGGGTTAAACATGTTATATGTTCTGATATGATAAGATAAGATGTGATGTTTCAATTTATGCTATGCCAAAGGGATTTTGATTATGAATATTTTCGAACTTTCGCTCTGATATTTTTGATAACATGTTCTGACTCTGCATTCTGAAAACAAATATTCTGATTCTGCATTCTGAAAGAAAGTATTTTGTTTTGCATTCTGAATTTTGTAAATGCTCATGTTTACACACTAGTATATGTCATCTGCTTACTGAGTTGTTGATAACTCACCCTTTATCTCCAAATATTTTTCAGATAATTTTGATAGTTTAACTGGAGAACAAGAGTAGGAAGTTTTAGCAAGGTGTGGTTGTTGTAGTGGAATAAGTGCCTGAGGTTACAAATACTTATTTAAGAGTCGTAGTTAGTAAATTGATTTATTTTCGGTTATTTTGAATTGATGAGTTAAGGATATTTTTGAGTTTTTGGAGAGTTTTTAATTTGTGTTATTGAGAATTTATTTGTTGTCCCCATGAAGGAATATAGATATTTGGGTTGATTAAATGGATTAACATTTTATGGAGTTTTCTGGATTTTATAATTGTATTATTGAAGTTGATAATAAGTATTAAGAGCTAACTCTCTGGACCTTCGGGATCGGGGCGTTACAATCACAGAGAATTTTTGGGGATGACTTCATGGTGAGGCCAAGCTCACGAAAGAGTGATTGAAGCCATGCAAGTTCAGATGTGGTACTGGCGAGTGCTCGGTATTCAGCTTCAGTGGATGAACGAGCCACAACTCGTTGTTTCCGTGTGCACCAGGAGATGAGATTAGCTCCAAGAAAAATAATGTAGGCTGAGGTAGAGGTTCGATCATCAATACTCTCGGCCCAGTCAGCGTCTGAGTATGCAAGAAGTTGAGGTGCAGTTGAGCGACGAAGCTGAATGCCATGATAAATGGTGTGTTTGAGATACCGTAGAAGTCTCTTGACTGCTATCCAGTGAACTTCAGAAGGAGAATGCATGAATTGAGCCAGCTTGTTGACAGGAAAAGCTATGTCCGGGCGAGTTAGAGCAAGGTACTGAAGTGCACCAATGACACGTCTCTAGGTGGTGCTAACGGCGGGACTGGAACCATCATTGAGCTGAAGTCAGGTTGAGGTGGCCAGAGGAGTAGTGACTTCTTTAGCACCTTCCATGCCTGTTTGATACAGAAGATCACGCACATATTTGTGTTGTGTAAGAAAGAGACCATCGGAAGTTGGAATAACTTCAACACCCAAAAAAAAATGAAGTGGCTTGAGGTCTTTTCGAGAGAATTGAGCACCAAGTGTCGTAATAATATTGGTGATGAAGCCAGAGTCATTCCCTGTGAGGATCAAATCATCAACATACACAAGAAAGTAAGCTGCAATGTTATGTTTGTGATAGATAAATAGAGAGGGATCCGAGGCATATTTTTCAAAGCCAATGCCACAAAGGCAGTCATGCAGAGCACGATACCAGGCTCGCGGTGCCTATTTCAGTCCGTAGATGGACTTTTGAAGGTGGCAAACATGAGAAGGATAGGCTGAATCAATAAAACCTGCTGGTTGTGCCATGAAAACATCTTCAGTTAACTTGCCATTAAGAAATGTGTTGTTTACGTCCAGTTGATGGAGGGACCAACCATTCATTACAGCAAGTGATAAAATAATTCGGATAGTGGCTGGCTTTACAACAGGAGAAAATGTTTCGGTGTAGTCAAGTCCAGGACGCTGATGAAATCCCTTCGCAACAAGACGCGCTTTATAGCGATCAATGGAGCCATCTGATTTTCGTTTGATGTGAAAAACCCACTTCGATCCAACTAAGTTTTGTCATGAGTTAGCAAGTACCAATTTCCAGGTACCATGGCGTACAAGAGCCGTGAACTCCTCACTCATGGCTTGGCACCAATGAGGGTCCTTGAGGGCTTGCTGAACACTAGTGGGCTCCAAAGTGGATGGAATGGGATGCTTGGTAGCAAGGTAGAGCCTTTTTGGTTTATGAATATTATTCATAGAGGGTGTGACCATGCGAGTTGGTGGTGGAGGCCATGTGTCAACAACCTGATCAGGGACAAGGGCCATGGGCAATGGAGCACTATCAGAGGAAGAAATCCTAGGGTGACACTAGTGCAAGGCACAGACTGCAGTTGATGTTGGCCAGCATCTTCCAAAATGGAACCCGAGACAGATGGACCAGGAGGCACATAAGTGTCAAGTGTCAGAAGTGGTGGGGGTGGTGCCATGGATTGAAGTGGTGGAGAAGTTTGGGAGGTGGAAAGATGAGGAAAAACAAACTCATTGAAGCGCACATGACGTGATAAGAAAATCCTATGAGTGGTGGGATCGAGACACTTGTAAGCACTTTGAGAGGTAGAGTAACCAACAAAGATACATGGTTGGGACTTGGATTCCAGTTTGTGTTGAGAGTATGGTTTAAGCCAGGGGAAGCACAAGCATCCAAACACCCGAAGTTTGAGATAATTTGGGTGAGATTTGAACAGAAGTTCAAAGGAAGATTTGAGAGAATGCAAGGGTGCGGGCATTCTATTTATGAGGTAGACGGCAGCTTGAAATGCCAAGCTTCAGTGGTGGGGGGGAGATGGGCTTGATGGAGTAGAGTCATTCTTGTTTCCACAATATGCTAATGACGGCGTTCAACCACTCCATTTTGTTCAGGAATGTGGGGAGCAGTTGTGAGATGACTGATTCTATGTTGGTTGAGATAGCCTCGGAGTGCAACAAACTCACCTCCATTATCAGAGTAGAGATGTTTGATGGGAAGAGAGAATTGCTTTTCAAGTATGGCTTTGAGTTGAGGAAAAATAGTGGAAACCTCAGATTTGAGTTTCATGGGAAAATACCATCAGTGAACAAATATTCAAGGGGCAGAGAACTCGAGATACTAGAGGCATGAAATGGTAACTTTTGACTTTTATTAATAGAGCATGAAGTACATAAGGAATGTGAGATACGATTATTAGCTGGTAATTGAAAAGCTTTAATTAAATGAGTGACAAGTTGCCGAGAGGGATGACCCAAACGATTATGCCAAATTTCAGAAGAGACTCGTTCAGTGGTAAAGGCTATCTTCGGATTTCCAACATGATAGGAAGATGCTGGCAAGGTGTAGATGTCGTTGTCACATGGCCCTTGCATTAGTGTCGCCCCCAACGTTGGATCCTTCACAAAGAAGTGAGAAGGATGAAATTCAAGAACAAGATTATTTGTTTTAGTAAATTCATGCACGGAAATCCGATTTTTATGAATTTCAGGAACACAAAGAGTATTGGTGAGAACCACACTTCGAGTAGGTAACTGAAATTTGACAGTACCAACATGAGAAATTTTCAAACCTGATCCATCACCTATTATGACCTCATCAGTTCCATCATACTCTGAATATATAGAGAGTTTTGACATATCAGACGTGATATGATGAGATGCTCCAGAATCAACCACCCAAGGTTTTTCTGCAGAGGAACCAGTAGCAGCACAGTTTGCAGTTGGAGAAGATGGATTCCAAAATGTTTTGCATTGGCGAGCCGTGTGGCCTGGTGTAGCACAAAACTGACACACTATGGAGGACCTGTTTGAAGATGAATTTGAGTGTTGTTGCTGTGATGATCGCTGATGAGACCGCGAGTTGGTACTGCTTCGGTTTGGTTTGCCTTGATGAGATGAAGAAGAGGAACCTTTCTTCTAGTGATAGTTGGCAATAACAATGGTGGTTTGCTGCAGAGTCTCAAGACGATGAAGATGGGTCAGAGGATTTTCACGGGTGTGAATAGATCCTGCAATATCACGATATTCAGATCCCAAGCCATTTAAAATGTAGAGCGTTAGATCGTCATTAGTGAGAGGTGAATCCACTAGTGCTAGTTCATCAGCAGTGGATTTGACTTGCTGAAGGTAGTCTGTGATGCTTTTGGCACCATGATTCAAGGATGCTAGCGTGTCCTTGAGTTGCATGACCCCCGTTCTCAAACGATTTGCATAGAGCCGGGTCAATTTGAGCCAAGCTTCTCTGGAAGTGCTAGAAGCAGCAATAAGTGGCATGATACTTTTAGAGACTGAAGCGAAAATGCCATTAAGGATAAGTTTGTCTTGGCGAATCCAACGATTGTGGGCAGCAAGAACCTCTGCAGTGGGGGAACTCCCAAGTATGGGACAAGGATTGGATCCATTGATAAAACACTGTAGATCATACCCAATGACAAGGTTGTCAAGTTGAGCACGCCATGCAAAAAAGTTGGAGGAGGTCAGCTTGTAGGGAAGCTGAGCATTTGCATTAATGGCAATGATATTGGTCTCGGGAGGAGGGGTGGGAATATTAGAGTTGGTGACAGAGGTAGATGTTTGAGCCATAGCGGAAGTAAAGAGCAAAGGATTGACTCGTTTAAGAGAGAAGGGCTCGTGATACCATATAAGAGTATCGAACACAGTTGTGTGTATTGTAAAAACTATCACACTTTGTATTGCTTACATAATGAGTATATATACACAACAAATACAATCATAAAAGGAAAGAACACATTAATGATGCTCTGCTGTACATAATATTACAAGAACCAAAATAGGTAAGTAAAATCAGTGTTAACGCTAGGAATGATGCTCAGCCTTGATTACAGAGGAATTGTTGTGCATGATTTCCATTATCATCTGTTAAAGAGATCTAGACTATGATTGACACAAACTGAAAAGAAAATAAAAATGATAACATTTCTAGATAATACGCATCCTTGCCGCTATGGTGTCTTCTAATGATGCGAGGGATAACACTGCTAGATAGTACCCGTGTCATACGGCTAACTAAGCAATCAGAAATTTCGTTCCACAATGTTATTCAAGAGCAGTGCTAATTGCACAGACAGGGGCATGAGTTAGGCTAAAATGGATGCATAGACAGTCTATCCATTATTTCAAAAAAATAGACAGTCTATCCATTAATTTAGCCTATTCCGTGTTTTTGCCTGTGCACTTGCCTGCGTCCCAATCAATTTCATTCAATAAAACATGATTCATATATAGCTCAACAAAAGATTGGTTTGGAGCCACATATATAAGTCACTCTTACTTTGTAAAATCTTAGTTATTACTCGATATTTATTACATTAACTAAGAGAACACACATCAAGTTTAACACACTGCATGAAAAATCTAATGAATAATGGAAAATGTGGTTTGTGTAATTGTAAGTGCAATCAATAAGACAGCCGCCAGAAATGAAAGCAAGGCCCAAGGACTATTGAAATAATCGCGCTTTAATTTTGCCATCCATACATTCCTGCGTCAACTGCAATGCATGTTCACATCCAGGGTGGTTCTAGCATAAATATAGCCGTTGGTTGAAGTATTGATATTGAGACCAAGCTTGTTAACCATGGTGGAAATAACTTCATCATCACCCAAATAATTATGGATAATTCCTCTTCGACGGAGTAACTCAACATCCTTTGGAGATTTAATGAGCTTGTACATGAAGCTCACATAGTTGGTGACGTAATTGAAACCCATGTGTTGATCACAATATTGCTCATATGCAATTAAATTTCGTAAGTAAGTCTCTGTATTATCGTCTATGGTCAAAAGTGAAATCTCCAATAGCCCTTTGTTGAACTTTATGGAAAACATGTCACATTTATCTACCTTCTTGAATCTGATTCCAGCCTCTGTAAGCTTTGTGGCACCATGTATGTTCCTGTCTTCAATCTCTCTACAAGCAAGTAGATGCTTAAATTTCTTTGCCTTGTTGAATTCGACTCCTGCCTCATGAAGCTCTTTTCTGTAAGGTACTGACTTCCAGTTTTCAATCTTGTCCAGACAAAGTAGAAGCTTAAATTTCTCTATTGTCTTTAATTCAACTCCAACCATGCATCCCTATTTCACACAGTTTTGACTTCTGGTCTTCATTCCTCTTTCGATCATGTAGATCCTTAAATTTTTTTGCCTTGTCGAATTCAATTCCAGCCTCTTGAAGTTAAATAGCATAAGGTATTGTTATCCAGGGGTCAATCTCATATACATCATCCTTAAATTGCTTTGCCATATTGAATTCAACTGCAACCTCCTCAAGCTCTAAGCCAAAAGGAATTGATTCCCAGTCTTCAATCTCTGCCATAATGACTTTGAATCCAGACTTTTTAGATTCGCTCGCATACGAAATTGCCTTCCTCATATTTCCCATTTTGCAAGTAATGGAATGACACCATTACAAATAAGACCAAATAGATGCTTAAATATCTCAACCTTTCTGAGTTTGACGGCTGCCTCATGACGTTCTCTGGCTTGATCTATTTTCGTATCAAGTAATGAAATACAAATGGTTCCATGTATGAGACCAAGGAGATGCTCAAACTCTGCGTTCTTGAATCTGAACCCAACCACTAAACGTTGCCATACCATTTTTGGAAGTGAAGGATTGTGAGATTCATGTGTCAAACAAAGTAGATTCTTAATCTTTTCAGTTGAATTATAACTTGATGCATCGACATTCCATTGAAATGGTAAAAAGCAAGAGAAAAAACTGAGTGCCAAATCATTAAGTCGTGTCTGGATAATTTGAGCTGTGGAGGTTGAGCTTTCAAATTTGATAATTCCTTCTTTCTCCTCAATATCGACAATATGTTCTCCTAAATTTCTAGATTTGCTACGAAGTAGTGTTTCATTACTCTCGCTCATCCCAAACAATTTAGCCAAAACGAAGAATGGAAGTTGATTTTCAAATAATAGTAGATCACGAGCTATTCTAGGAAGCACCCACCACATTTGAAGGATTGGATCACCTTTGGGATCTCTTGTTTCCCGATATATTTTATACTTGCGGAACAACTCAATAATGAAACACCCATCAAGTAGCATCATTTCAACAAACTCATCTACGTTCTAGCTAATGCATTATGCATAGTATTTATGAGCTCTTTCTTCCAATTCTCTCCAGGCCATGATGTATGTTTCTACACTTCCTTTCGCTCTTTTAAGCATTTGTTGTAACTAGTGCAATTTATACTCTTCCATAAACCCCTGGCCAACCTTGCCTTGGTCATTGTAAGAAACGATGGCAAGCAGCACAGGCTTATAAGCCTTCTCATTTACGTCACGTAACTCCTCATGCACTTTATACATACAACGCTCTTTAGCAATTTGAGTCAAGACAGCAAGCTTGTCCTCAATACGAGTGGAGAGTGTATTCAGCCTGCTCATATTGTAGAGAAGTTGTACAAGTCTCTGTTCCTAATACAAAGCATACAAATTCTCACTAATTTTGACGAAAAATTCTAATAGAAAATTGCAAGATTTTTAATTGATAATGCGAATAGAGAGAGCAGAGCTCATATTCTAGAGAAATACTGCAAAATTAAGGTGGTAAAGCTAGAAATCATGCATCCATCTTTCTTGGGGTTTCTTCCTTTCCATTTATTTTGTTTAGACAATTAGCGGGTGATACATTTTAGTATTGTGGCTTAGGTTCCAATTTCCATAGTAGGAATTATTATTTGTCTTTCTATTTAGGCTTTCAAAATCGCTAAAGTAGCTGAACTGAATGGAAATACTATGCCATTCCTTTTCGTAGAGGGAAAGCACCTAGATTGGATGGAAAAGCATTAGTGAAGTGCCTTACTGTCAAGAGCTTCCATTCACCAGTGTGGAAGACTATATGCAAATTTCTGCCCATTATGCAGAAAGAAAGCCAATGGATTATTCGAGAGAATTCAACTTCTTTTTGGGATGGGAACTAGGCAGGGATGGATCCTTGGTTCATAAGGATTTTGTCATCCCTCATCCTCGCTATTTTTTTTTTTCAACAAACTTGCATTGAATTAAAACAGAGAATACAAGAGGATAGGACAGGGAACCTTGAAAAAAATGACTTTACATAAATTGCAGTGCAAACAAAAAAAAAAATTAAAATAAATGGGCAGTGGGGACAATAAATAGGACCCCGACCCTTGTTTTCAGGCAATGCCAAGGAGGGGACCTCTTGCGCAATCACTTATCCTCACTTACAGGTCAAAGACTACAACTTTCCTCCATCCAATTTTATGAAATTGTGGTAATCTTGAGAAATATTTGGCATAGAAGGAATAAGTTCATCTTTGAATATTAGTTTACATGTCCCCAAAGGGTGATGCAAACAGCAAATGATAGTTTGGAGGAGTTTCAACAAGCTTAGTTATTAAAAGATGGGCAGAACGGAGGTAGAATGACAAGAAGAGAGATTCAAACTTGGAAGAGCCTAGAAAAGGATTATCTCAAGGCAAATTTCGATGCAGCAATAGATGCTAAAAATTAGTTGATGGGCACTGGGTTAATTGTAAGAGACTGAAAAGGATAAATATTAGCTGCACTACATGAACAGAAGAGTGGTTTTTATAAACTTGAGATAGCAGAATGTATAGCTATGTGGAGAGCTGTGGAACTGTGTACAGAGATGGGATTTCAAAGAGTGAAGTTTGAAGGTGATGCTCTGCTGGTAATAAAGGCCCTACAGAAAGCAGAGGAAAATTGTGCATGGCATTGACAACTTGTAGAAGATCTAAAACAAGTTTTTAAAAACATAATTGATTGGTCATATGTTTTCACATATAGAGAAGTAAATGGTGTAGCTCATAAACTTTGCTAGAATGGCTCTAATTAAGTTCTAGTGGGATGCATTGCTGGGTTGAAGAAGGTCCCGAAACAACTCATGACTTGATTGGAAGTGTTAAACTTTATATTCCTATTTCAGCTCATGAGTAATAAAATATCTCCTTTCGGTTTCAAAAAAAAAAAAACAATGTGGAATTTCTTTAGCTTCGAAATCTATATGTTGCTCTCATGTTTTCTTGAGCTATGCTCTAGTTGGTGTTGTATGGCAATACTCTTCCTTCACTTGTGGTTTGTCACTTACACTTCCTAGCTGTTGGAGAGAGAACTTTCCTATGGCGGGCTGCTTTCCCATCACTAATCTATTGGGAAACTTGGCTTGCATGGAAGAAAGCAAAATCTGATTATGTAAAGGTTATTGTTACAACTATTAGTCAAGAAATTCTGAAATGGATTAGCTGGCCTCCGTGGGTGGGAGAGTTTTAAGATGCTCTTCTAGCTCTTTTATGCTTGATCTCTCCTATTTTCTGGGCATTGGTACAAAGTACAAACTGGGTATAAAAGAATCTGACTTGAGTGAGAATATTACTAATTTACTATGTTAAAAGAAGGGGGGAGAACTCTAATCTTGCTATTGGGATCGAGCCGGTTATTTAGACTATGTATTAATTCTTTGTGAAGCTTTTAAAATCTCGGTTATTTTTATTAAAAAAATGATTTAGTATTAAAAAAATAAGGATCGGTAATACCAAAAATAACTACTAAAACTGTAAAATCCATATACCATATAAACTTATAACTTTTCAGAAGACTTCTACCTTGGAGTTCTCAAACAGTACGACTTTAGCATAAACAGAAAGCAAAAAAGAAGAAACAAGACTAGACAGACTACGTAGATGGAGAGAGAAGGAAATGGAACGTACTTGCTTTGTTTTGTTGCTCAACGGCCTGCAGATATTATATAGATGCAGCAGCCTTCTTCTGCTGTCCATAATTAGCGCGAATCTTAACGTAGACTTTGGTAGCCCTAGTCAGCGGGGATGGTACTACGTCCCCAGCTCTCGCTGAGAGTTACCAACTTACCGTTAGGTGTAATTATTCTTCTATTTTTTGTTATCTTTTTTTACATATATTTTTTTTATATTTTTAAATAGTTTTTAAAAAAATAAAAAAATCACAATATTATTAAAAAATACTTCCGTAATCACTAAGTAAAAAGAAAAATAAAAAATTTCAGCACTAACACCGAACTGTAAAAATCAGTGGTGAGAGTATCATTTTTCTGGTTCCCGCTAGTTATTTTGATGTGTTTTTTTTAGCTTCTTTTTACATGTATTTTTTTAACACTTTCAAATATATTTTTTAAAAAAAAAAATCACATCATTAAAAAACACTTCTTTAATCAAGAAATAAAAATAAAAATACACAAGAAAACAAAAAGAAAAAAATGCTAGCAGTAGCTCCCAGCGGGAGCTGGGAGTGAGATGCTTAGCATTTTCCAGTCAGCAGTGTGACATTTCCTTGTGGCCAGATTTAAGATGTAAAGTGTAAATAAACATATAACCCTTGTTTGGAACTCAGAGTCGGAGCTCAGAGCTCCAATCGGAGTAGCAACTGGACTTTTTCAGACTCAGTTGCCCTACTCAGGCCTAGTTGCCCTACTGAGAAAATGGGCTCCAACATCTCTGATTGCCCAATATTAACCCTTGTTTAATAATGTAAAAAAATATTGAAAAAATTCTAAAATACTATAAAAAATAAGTTAAAAGCTAAAATTTAAATACAATAACTAAGTCAAACTACAAATCCACAAATCCCAACCCATAAATTTAAATTTAAAACTACAAATCACAATAAATTTAAATTTACAACACCAAATATTGAATAATGTCATAAATTTCATTCAAATGTGAAATAGCCACAATGGCCAATGCCCTACATCAGTCTTGGACAATACATGCATTTGAGTTGATGACTCGATACTCGATAGTGATTTCCAATTTTCTTGCATGATTCCATTAACTTTTATTGATCAGATGCACTATCTTTTCTTTAGTCATTTAACTATAGACTTCTAAACCATTAGCCAAGACTCCAAGTAATATTATGAACTCATCTCCACCTCTAACTCTGATGAGTTTTGCATGATGGTAATCATTCCATGATGCGTCGGTCTCAAACTCTCAGTCATCCACAATTAGTCTGGGGTTCACAACGAGGTATACAAAATCATATAAAATATAAAATAAATAATAAAAATATTAAAATTATATAAATAATCATTTAAAATCATAAAGTTACCTGATTCATGCTTATAGTTCTCGGCATCAATGATATTTACTCCAAGGAGCGTTGAACTTAACCAGTTCTGTGTGCAAACGAGGCCTCGATGGTGGACAGAGACAATAAACTCTGATAAGCATCCAAGACGTGACCTCCGGTACTAAACGCCGACTCGAAGGCAACCGTAGTGATAGTAATGTCTAGCACATCTCGGGCTATTCAGGAAAGAATATGAAACTTGGTGGAATAAGATTCCACCAAGTTAATAAATGAAATGTATCACTAGGGCCTCGACATTTTCCATCAACTAACGCTCAACCTCAGACCTACACTGCATAATATTCCTCGATGCACGGATTTGATGATACCGTCACACCAGTGGTGATGAAAGATCTGCACCTTTGTCATCTATGGAAGATGTCGAGCTGGTCAGGCATGAGTAGCTACGACTACTACTTGCTGGAATAGGTTGACTACCGTTGTTGTAGTGGTTACATAAGTCATCAATATCATTTCTCAACTCTCTAATAAACTCTTCAGCCTTCTCTTCCTTGAGGACGTCCTTAATCCAAAATTCTATAATTTCCAACTTATATCGGGGGTCCAGGATTGCAGCCACAAATAATAACCTATTTATCTTCTCAATATTCCCCCAATATTTATCATATTTGGATTTAATCCTCGTAACCATAACAAATAACAATCCCATAGGAATTCGCAATACAATATTTGGATCCAGATATCCGCATAGTTATATCATAAAACAGCTTCAAAAAATCAACAAAATACCTCACAGCCACCCAATCAACTGTGTCCAGCACACTGAGTCCCCTTCTCCCCCTACTGACTCTAGCAAAGCATACCTCAGGCCCCCATCCTCGGCCATCATCAGCTCAAATGCTCTTTGGTACTTCTGCGCCACATCCAACATCATATATGTCGAGTTCCATCGAGTCAGAATGTCCAAGCAATACATGGCAGAACATGGAATCTAAAGTTGTTCGGCTATCGCCTTAAACTTGCTAAGCCTTTGGGGGGGATGCCCTCACATACCTCACAAGGTTGTGGACTTTGGTAATGGAATCATCAACATCCTTCAACCCCTCAGCAACTATACATGTGTAAACTCATCAACATCCATCGCCGCACCAATGGATGCACCCTTATGATCAATAATTTCTTTAAATCCAATAATCCGCTTATGCAGCATCCACTCACTGTCTACAAAGTAGGCTGTGATGCACATGTAGCTGACATTTTGTATGGACGTCCATGTATCAGCCGTAAATGACATTCTTTAGCCAGTGGTAATAAACATCTCCTTCATTTCCACCATCTCCTTCGCATAACTCCAAGAAAAACAAAACACGAAAAATTGTTGTAGATTAATTATAGGTTGATTAAGGATCCAATTTAATGCTTGTTAGGCCTACATATGTGATATTTGAAATCCAACTTCTTGATCATTTTTGTCAACCAAACTAGCTAATTTGTGGAAAAAAACTTGCTTCGTGTTTACATATTATGACTATGAGTACTTTGATCAATGGCTTCCTCAGCACCCATCTCATGATTTCTTGTGGCTAAGATACACTGATTAGCTAGCTATACGTCTAAAAATTTTAGAAGTGGTTAACTACTTGTAGTTGGAGACAATTAAATTAATTATTGGTAATTTATAGACGAGATCAAGGACTTAAACAATAGTGTAGATGGTGAATGCATATATATGGGGCTAGAAGCCTAGAACTTATTTTTCCAATTAATTCATATATATATATATATATATATATATATATATATATATATCTACACACCAATTCAAACTAAAGATTAATTGAAGATATATCAAAATTAATTAAAGCCTAGCTAGATGGAAACAGACAAATCAAATCTTTGTAGTATGGGTTGTTGCTGGTTGGAGAAACATCACATATTGCATTGTTCACGTGACATGTGCGTCCTAGGTCTATCTAACCAGCTAGCTCATGGGCTCAAAATGCCTTGTATCATATATATTCCTAGATATATGGATAGATGAAGTTTTCCATGAATACCAATTCATGAAATTATGCGTCCTGAATGTGATCATTCATGCATTATTGTATCCTTCAGAATAAAACAATTCACAATTTCATTTTCACAAACACCTTCCTTGCATACACTGGTGCCATTTCGGTGATTTCACATTGTTCCACATTTACAAGCAACCCAACATTTACAAGCAATCCATGTCAAAACACCTTCCATGCATACACTTTCACTCCACTGTAATCCATTCAATTTTACATTCACAAGAAACCCAACAGCTAACAACTAGACTCAAAACAACTGTTATAATGTAAACTTACCGTGACTTGGTGGATCTGGATATTTTGGATGCTTCCAAATGGTGCTTTCAGTTTCAAGCAATGTAATTTTTAGGCGTGATGTATATTTCAGTGAATGCAAACAGACGATGCAGACGACGACAAAGGCTGAACGGTGTAGACGACAACAAGATCAGTGGATCACGACGGCAAATGGGAATGGAGCAACAGAGACTCAAAGAGAGAAGTGGGATTCTGTGAACACAGAAGATTCAGAAGAAGGGAGAGAGTGAGGAAGAAGGGGGGTCCTGCGTTTTGGACCCCTGTGTGAAGAAACGATGTCGTTCCACACTAAGAGAAATGGCGTCGCTTATTTTTATTTTTTTAAATTCAGTTAAAACGACGTCATTTTAAATTGTTTTTTTTTTTTTTAAAAAAAGTCAAAGTTCCGAGCTCCATGAAACTTTGAACTCTGACTCTGACTCTGACTTCAAATTCCGACAACTCCGACTCCGTTGGAGTTGTAAACGGAGAAGAGGTCGGACGGAGTCAGAGTGGGAGGAGGGTTTGCATAGCCCTACCCAGAAGAAGGGCCAGGTAGGGCCTGCGAAACACGTATCTAGGGAGGAAAGAGGAACAGTCATATCACCTGCACGAACCATAGCCCACGCAATTGGACAAGGAACACGCCACACGGGGTGGTCAGAAAGGACAGCAAGCGATGTCCAGAGCCAACCACTCGCATGTCCTTGAAGTCGCAGTAGTGGGCCATCCCCTCGCTTGCCACAGTGGATAGACATGGGAGGGATGCAGACGCACACATGAAATGGCAGAATAAAGATTGGCATGGCAGGTACTAGCAACACTTGGGACCATCCCAGCCGAGGTATATAAACCCGCCCTGAGCTTAGGTAAACGATCTTTGAACACTTCCTTCTATAATTCTCCTCTCTCGAGTCGCTAAGACCCATATACTAACTTAGGCATCGAAATTGTTCATCACCACCACAAGCCTCCACTCTAGTGACTCTTGCAGGTCCAACGAGCAGAGTCGAAGAGCTGACCAAGGTACAAAACAGGACATCAATAGTGGCACCGTTTGTTGGATTGACAAAATAACGTGTCATTCGTATGATGGTAGCAGCGTGTTCACAAACCAAATGCGGATAAGAAGAATCATCAAGAAACATGGAAGTGAGGCTTGTCAAAATGGAGGACATGATAAAGAAGCTGACAACGGAGGTGGGAAGTCTCTGGTAGGAAAATGAAGCCCTGCAGAAAGCGAATGGCGAGCTAATGGGAAACGACAGACCAAGCCAGAACTAGCATGCCGATTCGCGAAGTGCTGCGAAAGTAGACGTAGCAAGGGAAGAGAGAAGATAGATGCATCATGAGCTACAAGACCTCATAGATAAGTACGCAAAAATGGCCAGGAAGATGGGCACGTCATCGTTGCTCACTAGCACAGGCTTGCCGTACAACACGAAAATCATGGCAGCACCTCTTCCACCCAAGTTTAAGGTCCCTCAATTGGAGATGTATGACGGATGTGATACCCCATATGATAAGAATATGGATAGGTGGTGTATGGGATCCCACATTGCTTGGGAATGAGAAGTTCTTGCTCTTTATAAGGTTTCAATGGGGCTCCAATTGTATCATTGACTAGTCCTTTTGGAGTATAGGTCATGTGGTTTGGGCCTTCTATTGAGGCGTTACAAATGGTATCAGAGCCTATCCCAACCAGAAATGTGGAACTTGAGCCGTGCCACCTACAATGGACAGGCCCGATGAGGACGTCGGGAATTTAAGGAGGGTAGATTGTGATACCCCATATGATAAGAATATGGATAGGTGGTGTATGAGATCCCACATTGCTTGGGAAGGAGAAGTTCTTGCTCTTTATAAGGTTCCAATGGGGCTCTAATTGTATCATTGACTAATCCTTTTGGAGTATAGGTCATGTGGTTTGGGCCTTCCATTGGGGCATTACAACGGATCTAAGAATCCTTTCAAGTATTTGGAGACGTTTAAAGCTCACATAACCCTTCACGGGTTCTCGGGTGAGATTGCAAGCTAAACTATCCCCCTAAGATTGCAAGTTGAGCTTTCCCCTTGACCCTTCAAGGACCGTGCACATAGCTTCACCAACGCAGAAGACACCTTGCGGTCCTTGATTGACCACAGGAAAACTGAGTTGGAGTAGGCTAACAGGACAGCTAGCAAGTCGGCACGAGGAAAGACCCATGAAAAACCCAAGAAGAATGAACAGGACACCAGGCAAAGAGACAATACAACAGCTAGAGTGCATGGCACAAGAGGGATCCACACTAGTATGGCCACAGAAAAGGAACACGCGCAGTCTCGTGGGGAACCGCTTAGTAGGGCTGAAAAGACCAGCGATTTTGCACGTACCATTTGATAGACCGAGATCGAATTGAAGACTGCTACACCTTGAAGTGGAGGATGGAAGAGCTAGAAAACTTGAGGGCTCAACGCCACACAAGGGACCAACGTCCTGTGTACTGAGGAAATGGGTGCACGAGACCTTAGTAAAGTGAGAGTCCCAAAAGGCGCAGGACTGGGAAAGAGACACCTTGAAGCCCACCTTGTCGAGTCCCGACCTTTCCAGACAACCCTCTAGGCGAAATCCACACCATAGCAGGTGGGTACATAGGTGGTAGCCAGAGCTCCTTAGGACAGAAGGCCCATGCTCGCAAGGCCTTGTACAAAGATGTATTCATGGCCGAAAAAGCCCCAGCAAGGTAGAGAAGGTGCACAAAAGGCATCGTTATTACATTCGGCGAGGAAGATGATGAAGGGGTGTTCCACCCCACAATGATGCTGTAGCAGTGACCATGTAGATTACCAACTTTGTGACGCAGAGGATCTTGATTGATAATGGTAGCTCGGCTGATATGCTGTTCCGGAACACGTTCACCAAAATGGGGATCAACCCTGATCGTTTGCGCCCAGCCTCAATGCCACTCAAGGGGTTCTTCGGAGAAGTGGTCCAGTCGGTCAGCGCAATCACCTTGTCGGTTTTAGCTGAGAAGGCCCCCAGGACCTTTACAACAATGACAGACTTCTTGGTGGCGAAAGCCCCGTCATCGTACAATGCAATATTGGGATGACCCATGAACAACCTGAAGGCGATATCGTCGACTTATCACCTAAATATGAAGCTCCCCACCAATGACGGAGTCGACAAAGTTAAAGGGGAAGAAGTGCTAGCTCATGAATGCTATGCCCAGGAACTGAAATGTGGAGGGAAATACATGAGAGCACTTGAGGAAGCGACCCACCTCGTGGGACCTCCACCGCCGCCCCACCTAGTTGACTGGGAGGAAGAGGTCCGAGATGAGCGAAGCCTTAGTAGATCCCGTGTGGTTTGAATACACCATAAGAGTTGGGACCAAGATGGGGCCCAAGATAAGGCAAGCTATGAAACAACGTGATCGCGTGGAGCCATGAAAAGATGCCCAGAATCGACCACACGATCATTGAACACCGCTTGTGCGTCGATCCTGTGGCCAAAAGAGTTTGACAGATATGCCGGAGTTTCAGTACTGAGAAGTATGCCATTATAGCTAAAGAGGTCAATCGCCTCTTGGCGGTGGGATTTATTTGGGAGGCACACTACCCTGAGTGGCTATCCAATGTCGTGTTGCTGAAGAAACCAAGTGGCAAGTGGAGAGTGTCTGTTGACTTTACTAATTTAAACAAGGTTTGCCCTAAGGATAGCTTCCCGCTACCCCATATCGACTTGATTGTCGATTCCACAATAGGCCATTTATTGCTCAGTTTCATGGATGCCTACTCGGGATAAAACCAAATCCGTATGAACTCGGATGACAAGGAGAAAGCAAGACCAAGCACTCTATTGTTACCGAGCTAAAAAATGCGGGAGCAACGTACCAACAACTACTCAACCGGATGTTCAAGCATCAAATAGGTCGCAACATGGAGATATACGTGAAACAACTTGCTGGTCAAGAGCAAAAGGCTCGAGAATCATTTAGTCGACTGATTGAGCTTAGTTATTGCATATTTTATACATTTAGAACCAATATATTTTATTGATTTCATGACATTATTATTGGTTTTAGATGGAAAAATGGTTAAGATGAATAAATCCGAGTTGTGATTTAAATTGATTTATAGCATAATTTATGCTTAATTTTATAACTTGTGATTTAATTGAACAATATTCATTCACATGCATAATATAATTTTGATATTCTATTATTCTTTTTTTATTTCTAATTTCTATTGTTTTTATATGTCAAGAAATGAAAAGGCATGAAAAAAAGTCAAAAAGCACCAAAAGAAACAACTGGGTAAAGCACGAAAAAAAAAATTGAATAGGGAGAAAACCTAAGGACGCTGGGGTGGGGCTTTTTCACTTTTGTGTTGGAAGACGGAAAGGAGTTTCTTTTTTATAAGGAGATGGATGCAACACATAAGAAAAATATAAAAAGGAACTTTTCGGCTGAAAAAAACCAGGGAAGCGCCACACGCACTTGAAGAGCTCCTCCAGGGGTCCAACTGCCGTAGCCCAGCAAGCCTCCTCCACTGTCGCCATCCATCTTCATTCATTTGGCTTGCTCTTTCCACTTTCTACTATTTATTTAATTTTAGTTTAAAGTTTATGAAGTATTTTTGAGATTTTTGGCTTAGAAGTTTGGGCAATTTATTTTACTTAATGTCGTTATTTTTCTTACTCTTAAGCTTTCATTTAACAGTGATTACAATTGCTATAGATTGATTTTGAGAATCTGTGATTTGAATGCAAGGATGAACCCTAGAATCTTGATTTTGGGACTTTTCAATTTTCAGGTTGTATTTTGTCAATTATTTTCCATTCTAATTTAATTTTTAGCTTAGTTTTATTAATCTCTTAATTCCATTGCATATTAGATTAATTAAAGATTAATTAGGACTTAAATAATTTCAGTTTTATTATTTAATTTTCAGATTAATTAAGGGTGTTTAGCTTAGTTGATTCCTTGATTGTTAATTTCAATTTGTTATCTTTTACATTTCATTTCGACACTCAAAAATTTAAAAATATGAATCTAGTCCATGACTAGTGCCTTTTTCATTCCCGTTGCACTCTTCCATTCATTGTATATGCCACCACTTTTATTTTCTCTTTGTGAATATTTTCACCAATTTTAAACGAGTTTGATTTTAAGTAACTTTCCCTAAGGAGACAATCTAGGAATTTATTCCTAATGATTACGCGACACCCTCCTACACTTGGGATATCCTTTGTGCTACTCATTTTTGAGTGAGTCATCGACTTGCGGGAAGCCTTCACGGTCCTGCGACGGTACAAGATGAAGCTCAACCCACTGAAGTGTGCCTTTGGGTAGAGTCGGGAAAGTTTCTTGGCTTCATGGTCTCAAAACGGGGAATCAAAGCCAATCCGGAAAAGGTCGTAGCAATAATGAACATACCCCCTATGCGAAACATCAATGAGGTGCAAAAGGTGGCCGGGTGAGTGGTCGCCTGTTCGGTTAATCTCTCATTGAACTAATAAATGCCTGTTGTACTTCGAAGTCCTATGGAAGGCGCAAAACGGGAATGCCGAATGAGACTAAGCTTTCAATAAATGGAAGGAATATCTAGCTAGCCCCCCACACCTCAGCCAAGCAGAATGGGGGGAAAACCTAGTTGTGTATTTGTCAGTATCAAGACATGCCATCTCGACAATTTTGGTTTGGAATAAAGAGGGTCGGCAGCAACCAGTATACTACACAAGCCGAGCATTTCGAGGAGCCAAGGCACGATACTTGTGTATGGACATGATGGCGTTCGTGTTGGTGATCACAGCCAAGCGGCTAAGGCCATACTTCCAAGCCCTTTCGATGAAGATGCTCACCGATACATGCTTCAAGAAGGTCTTGCAAAGATCAAACATCTTGGGCTGCCTAATGAACTGGGTTGTCGAATTGAGCAAGTTTGACATGGAGTACCTCCCTCGCATTGCAGTGAAGGGACAAGTGCTGGTAGACTTCGTGGCTGAGTTCGCCGACTTTCTGGTGGAAGTACTGACAACACCCATAGGAAAGCTTTGGCAGGTCTTCGTCAATGGTTCATCCTGCCACCAGGCTAGCGGGGGAGTAGGGGTGCATATTGTCACGGAGTCCGACGAAGAAGACAACTACGCAATCAAGATTGCCTTTAAGACAATAAACAATGAAGCTTAGTATGAAGCGCTGCTGGCAGGATTAGCGATGGCTAGAATACAGGGTGTGGTGGAGATAGAGAGCAAGGCAGACTCCCAAGTAGTCATTAGCCAAGAACGGGGTGAGTTTGCCACGAAAGGTGAAAAACTGAAGAAATTTGGCCTTCTTTGATTACTAATCTTAATATATAAAACGTATAGAAAGGAGACAAAGTGTTGCTGAGGAAAAGCTATTGTTTTGAAGAATTAAGTGTTATAGATATATAAATTAATATGTTACAAAAAAATCCTAATTTTGGTAGGGATAAGACACGAGGAAAAGTGTGTTATAATAACAAAATAACTCATGGTAAAATGGATGGAAGGCTTTGATATTATTTAAATGAATATAAGATTAAATTAATTAAGATAACGTCTAGGTGTGTTATAACAATTCAAATGTAATTGCAAAAACTCTCTCTCTGTTCTGTCCATATCGATTTCCTTAACCAAAATCTCCATCGAAAATCTTAGCCGGAAGGGAGGGAGGAGCTCGACTCCTCCTCAACCACTACTAATTAGCCTTCTTCAATCTATTTCTCCAGTTTCCTGTTTTTCTATTTTCTTTTTCTTCCACTAGTTTGGAAATGTCCATTTGTAGCCTTTCAGTCTTCAAACAACCACACTGGTCCCACCATTGTGTTCGCTGACATCCCTCACCTCCTGTATTCTCTCTTTTAGTTTTAATGCAAGTTTGTTGAAAACAATTAAGATAACATTTTATGTAACATAACAAAAACAAAGCAAATCACATTGAGAATTATATTTGTAATGGATAAAGCTGAAAATTGAATAGGGCTATCAAGAAATAGGTTGTAATTTTTGTTGGAAAAGATTGAAACGAAAACGAAATTGGATCTTTGCTTCAAAGGCATGTAATAATACAGATTTCCTTAAGACAATTTTTGCCTCCTCTAATTTAAATTGATTGGTATGCATTGCATTAAGACAAAATGTCTCCAGGATACAATGAAGCTCACAAGAACTATTTTGTTATTTGATTGTATTCTACACTTAACAAAATCAAATCAGAATACCAAAGTATTTGTAACTTAAACAAGAACTTAATAACCATTAACAGAAAACAACGGAATAATAAATAAAAGTGAGTGAGAAGGAAGAGCATTTTGAGACTAGCTCCATCACCAAAAGGACCAAAGAAGGAGGAGCGTGTCCTCCCTGATGCCTCGGTAGAGGAGAGACGACGGGGAGCAAAAGATGGCTGTGCCCGAGCTAGGGATGAGTTCACCTGCAAGGGTACGAAGGGTGGTCATAGCGATGCGGGGATCCTACGGGAACTGGCAACGCCAACCTCCAAATGCGTCCACTATGGACCACTCCTGTATGCTAGAACCTGCCTATTAGGGTTGAGATCTCTTTTATTCCCATTTTGAAGAGGAGGAGGCAAGCCTCTTCTGATCGTGAGACAGAACTTCTTCCCAAACTCTAAAGGACAAGCGTCCGATGAATCGTGACTAGTCCAGAGAAATAAGGAAGCGATCAATGTTCACCTAGGTGAGAAGGGCATCATACCAAGTTGCCTATGGGTTCTCCTTTGCCCATGAGTAAATGAAAGCCAAACGGTAAACTTAGTGAGGAGAGGGGATCACCTCGAGAGAACCACTCCCCAAATGGTACGCACCAGAAACTCACCTCGCCTCACTTCACCTACAAGGCANTCCTTTTGGAGTATAGGTCATGTGGTTTGGGCCTTCCATTGGGGCATTACAACGGATCTAAGAATCCTTTCAAGTATTTGGAGACGTTTAAAGCTCACATAACCCTTCACGGGTTCTCGGGTGAGATTGCAAGCTAAACTATCCCCCTAAGATTGCAAGTTGAGCTTTCCCCTTGACCCTTCAAGGACCGTGCACATAGCTTCACCAACGCAGAAGACACCTTGCGGTCCTTGATTGACCACAGGAAAACTGAGTTGGAGTAGGCTAACAGGACAGCTAGCAAGTCGGCACGAGGAAAGACCCATGAAAAACCCAAGAAGAATGAACAGGACACCAGGCAAAGAGACAATACAACAGCTAGAGTGCATGGCACAAGAGGGATCCACACTAGTATGGCCACAGAAAAGGAACACGCGCAGTCTCGTGGGGAACCGCTTAGTAGGGCTGAAAAGACCAGCGATTTTGCACGTACCATTTGATAGACCGAGATCGAATTGAAGACTGCTACACCTTGAAGTGGAGGATGGAAGAGCTAGAAAACTTGAGGGCTCAACGCCACACAAGGGACCAACGTCCTGTGTACTGAGGAAATGGGTGCACGAGACCTTAGTAAAGTGAGAGTCCCAAAAGGCGCAGGACGGGGAAAGAGACACCTTGAAGCCCACCTTGTCGAGTCCCGACCTTTCCAGACAACCCTCTAGGCGAAATCCACACCATAGCAGGTGGGTACATAGGTGGTAGCCAGAGCTCCTTAGGACAGAAGGCCCATGCTCGCAAGGCCTTGTACAAAGATGTATTCATGGCCGAAAAAGCCCCAGCAAGGTAGAGAAGGTGCACAAAAGGCATCGTTATTACATTCGGCGAGGAAGATGATGAAGGGGTGTTCCACCCCACAATGATGCTGTAGCAGTGACCATGTAGATTACCAACTTTGTGACGCAGAGGATCTTGATTGATAATGGCAGCTCGGCTGATATGCTGTTCCGGAACACGTTCACCAAAATGGGGATCAACCCTGATCGTTTGCGCCCAGCCTCAATGCCACTCAAGGGGTTCTTCGGAGAAGTGGTCCAGTCGGTCAGCGCAATCACCTTGTCGGTTTTAGCTGAGAAGGCCCCCAGGACCTTTACAACAATGACAGACTTCTTGGTGGCGAAAGCCCCGTCATCGTACAATGCAATATTGGGATGACCCATGAACAACCTGAAGGCGATATCGTCGACTTATCACCTAAATATGAAGCTCCCCACCAATGACGGAGTCGACAAAGTTAAAGGGGAAGAAGTGCTAGCTCATGAATGCTATGCCCAGGAACTGAAATGTGGAGGGAAATACATGAGAGCACTTGAGGAAGCGACCCACCTCGTGGGACCTCCACCGCCGCCCCACCTAGTTGACTGGGAGGAAGAGGTCCGAGATGAGCGAAGCCTTAGTAGATCCCGTGTGGTTTGAATACACCATAAGAGTTGGGACCAAGATGGGGCCCAAGATAAGGCAAGCTATGAAACAACGTGATCGCGTGGAGCCATGAAAAGATGCCCAGAATCGACCACACGATCATTGAACACCGCTTGTGCGTCGATCCTGTGGCCAAAAGAGTTTGACAGATATGCCGGAGTTTCAGTACTGAGAAGTATGCCATTATAGCTAAAGAGGTCAATCGCCTCTTGGCGGTGGGATTTATTTGGGAGGCACACTACCCTGAGTGGCTATCCAATGTCGTGTTGCTGAAGAAACCAAGTGGCAAGTGGAGAGTGTCTGTTGACTTTACTAATTTAAACAAGGTTTGCCCTAAGGATAGCTTCCCGCTACCCCATATCGACTTGATTGTCGATTCCACAATAGGCCATTTATTGCTCAGTTTCATGGATGCCTACTCGGGATAAAACCAAATCCGTATGAACTCGGATGACAAGGAGAAAGCAAGACCAAGCACTCTATTGTTACCGAGCTAAAAAATGCGGGAGCAACGTACCAACAACTACTCAACCGGATGTTCAAGCATCAAATAGGTCGCAACATGGAGATATACGTGAAACAACTTGCTGGTCAAGAGCAAAAGGCTCGAGAATCATCTAGTCGACTGATTGAGCTTAGTTATTGCATATTTTATACATTTAGAACCAATATATTTTATTGATTTCATGACATTATTATTGGTTTTAGATGAAAAAATGGTTAAGATGAATAAATCCGAGTTGTGATTTAAATTGATTTATAGCATAATTTATGCTTAATTTTATAACTTGTGATTTAATTGAACAATATTCATTCACATGCATAATATAATTTTGATATTCTATTATTCTTTTTTTATTTCTAATTTCTATTGTTTTTATATGTCAAGAAATGAAAAGGCATGAAAAAAAGTCAAAAAGCACCAAAAGAAACAACTGGGTAAAGCACGAAAAAAAAAATTGAATAGGGAGAAAACCTAAGGACGCTGGGGTGGGGCTTTTTCACTTTTGTGTTGGAAGACGGAAAGGAGTTTCTTTTTTATAAGGAGATGGATGCAACACATAAGAAAAATATAAAAAGGAACTTTTCGGCTGAAAAAAACCAGGGAAGCGCCACACGCACTTGAAGAGCTCCTCCAGGGGTCCAACTGCCGTAGCCCAGCAAGCCTCCTCCACTGTCGCCATCCATCTTCATTCATTTGGCTTGCTCTTTCCACTTTCTACTATTTATTTAATTTTAGTTTAAAGTTTATGAAGTATTTTTGAGATTTTTGGCTTAGAAGTTTGGGCAATTTATTTTACTTAATGTCGTTATTTTTCTTACTCTTAAGCTTTCATTTAACAGTGATTACAATTGCTATAGATTGATTTTGAGAATCTGTGATTTGAATGCAAGGATGAACCCTAGAATCTTGATTTTGGGACTTTTCAATTTTCAGGTTGTATTTTGTCAATTATTTTCCATTCTAATTTAATTTTTAGCTTAGTTTTATTAATCTCTTAATTCCATTGCATATTAGATTAATTAAAGATTAATTAGGACTTAAATAATTTCAGTTTTATTATTTAATTTTCAGATTAATTAAGGGTGTTTAGCTTAGTTGATTCCTTGATTGTTAATTTCAATTTGTTATCTTTTACATTTCATTTCGACACTCAAAAATTTAAAAATATGAATCTAGTCCATGACTAGTGCCTTTTTCATTCCCGTTGCACTCTTCCATTCATTGTATATGCCACCACTTTTATTTTCTCTTTGTGAATATTTTCACCAATTTTAAACGAGTTTGATTTTAAGTAACTTTCCCTAAGGAGACAATCTAGGAATTTATTCCTAATGATTACGCGACACCCTCCTACACTTGGGATATCCTTTGTGCTACTCATTTTTGAGTGAGTCATCGACTTGCGGGAAGCCTTCACGGTCCTGCGACGGTACAAGATGAAGCTCAACCCACTGAAGTGTGCCTTTGGGTAGAGTCGGGAAAGTTTCTTGGCTTCATGGTCTCAAAACGGGGAATCAAAGCCAATCCGGAAAAGGTCGTAGCAATAATGAACATACCCCCTATGCGAAACATCAATGAGGTGCAAAAGGTGGCCGGGTGAGTGGTCGCCTGTTCGGTTAATCTCTCATTGAACTAATAAATGCCTGTTGTACTTCGAAGTCCTATGGAAGGCGCAAAACGGGAATGCCGAATGAGACTAAGCTTTCAATAAATGGAAGGAATATCTAGCTAGCCCCCCACACCTCAGCCAAGCAGAATGGGGGGAAAACCTAGTTGTGTATTTGTCAGTATCAAGACATGCCATCTCGACAATTTTGGTTTGGAATAAAGAGGGTCGGCAGCAACCAGTATACTACACAAGCCGAGCATTTCGAGGAGCCAAGGCACGATACTTGTGTATGGACATGATGGCGTTCGTGTTGGTGATCACAGCCAAGCGGCTAAGGCCATACTTCCAAGCCCTTTCGATGAAGATGCTCACCGATACATGCTTCAAGAAGGTCTTGCAAAGATCAAACATCTTGGGCTGCCTAATGAACTGGGTTGTCGAATTGAGCAAGTTTGACATGGAGTACCTCCCTCGCATTGCAGTGAAGGGACAAGTGCTGGTAGACTTCGTGGCTGAGTTCGCCGACTTTCTGGTGGAAGTACTGACAACACCCATAGGAAAGCTTTGGCAGGTCTTCGTCAATGGTTCATCCTGCCACCAGGCTAGCGGGGGAGTAGGGGTGCATATTGTCACGGAGTCCGACGAAGAAGACAACTACGCAATCAAGATTGCCTTTAAGACAATAAACAATGAAGCTTAGTATGAAGCGCTGCTGGCAGGATTAGCGATGGCTAGAATACAGGGTGTGGTGGAGATAGAGAGCAAGGCAGACTCCCAAGTAGTCATTAGCCAAGAACGGGGTGAGTTTGCCACGAAAGGTGAAAAACTGAAGAAATTTGGCCTTCTTTGATTACTAATCTTAATATATAAAACGTATAGAAAGGAGACAAAGTGTTGCTGAGGAAAAGCTATTGTTTTGAAGAATTAAGTGTTATAGATATATAAATTAATATGTTACAAAAAAATCCTAATTTTGGTAGGGATAAGACACGAGGAAAAGTGTGTTATAATAACAAAATAACTCATGGTAAAATGGATGGAAGGCTTTGATATTATTTAAATGAATATAAGATTAAATTAATTAAGATAACGTCTAGGTGTGTTATAACAATTCAAATGTAATTGCAAAAACTCTCTCTCTGTTCTGTCCATATCGATTTCCTTAACCAAAATCTCCATCGAAAATCTTAGCCGGAAGGGAGGGAGGAGCTCGACTCCTCCTCAACCACTACTAATTAGCCTTCTTCAATCTATTTCTCCAGTTTCCTGTTTTTCTATTTTCTTTTTCTTCCACTAGTTTGGAAATGTCCATTTGTAGCCTTTCAGTCTTCAAACAACCACACGGGTCCCACCATTGTGTTCGCTGACATCCCTCACCTCCTGTATTCTCTCTTTTAGTTTTAATGCAAGTTTGTTGAAAACAATTAAGATAACATTTTATGTAACATAACAAAAACAAAGCAAATCACATTGAGAATTATATTTGTAATGGATAAAGCTGAAAATTGAATAGGGCTATCAAGAAATAGGTTGTAATTTTTGTTGGAAAAGATTGAAACGAAAACGAAATTGGATCTTTGCTTCAAAGGCATGTAATAATACAGATTTCCTTAAGACAATTTTTGCCTCCTCTAATTTAAATTGATTGGTATGCATTGCATTAAGACAAAATGTCTCCAGGATACAATGAAGCTCACAAGAACTATTTTGTTATTTGATTGTATTCTACACTTAACAAAATCAAATCAGAATACCAAAGTATTTGTAACTTAAACAAGAACTTAATAACCATTAACAGAAAACAACGGAATAATAAATAAAAGTGAGTGAGAAGGAAGAGCATTTTGAGACTAGCTCCATCACCAAAAGGACCAAAGAAGGAGGAGCGTGTCCTCCCTGATGCCTCGGTAGAGGAGAGACGACGGGGAGCAAAAGATGGCTGGGCCCGAGCTAGGGATGAGTTCACCTGCAAGGGTACGAAGGGTGGTCATAGCGATGCGGGGATCCTACGGGAACTGGCAACGCCAACCTCCAAATGCGTCCACTATGGACCACTCCTGTATGCTAGAACCTGCCTATTAGGGTTGAGATCTCTTTTATTCCCATTTTGAAGAGGAGGAGGCAAGCCTCTTCTGATCGTGAGACAGAACTTCTTCCCAAACTCTAAAGGACAAGCGTCCGATGAATCGTGACTAGTCCAGAGAAATAAGGAAGCGATCAATGTTCACCTAGGTGAGAAGGGCATCATACCAAGTTGCCTATGGGTTCTCCTTTGCCCATGAGTAAATGAAAGCCAAACGGTAAACTTAGTGAGGAGAGGGGATCACCTCGAGAGAACCACTCCCCAAATGGTACGCACCAGAAACTCACCTCGCCTCACTTCACCTACAAGGCACTTCCAGCTGGTCCCAGAAAGAAAGCAAGCCTCCTACTTCAATCCTCGATGTGTGAAAGCAACACTCCATGTGTGCCACCCAGAGGCTAATCCATGCACAGAAGCTGCATAGATTCCCTTGTTGCGGCCCAACGCTTGGGAGTGAAGGAATTTGTGAGTTGTAAGGTTTGGGTACTCGTCGTTTGTAGGTTCTAGGGTCAAGCGCCACACCGAGCAGCATGATAACAGTATCCTCTAGGTGTTTGGAAGAAGCCGGATGGGGCTAGACCCAAGAAGTCCAGGACCTTGCGAGGGGGTGGCAAAAAGGAAGTCGTAGCCCTATCGAGAACATGATGGTGTAAAGGTCCACTTGCTCAACAAACCCCTCCAAGTCCATAACTCCCTGATACAGATCAGGCAGGACTAGTTCCACAGAGTCTAGGACTTCGTGTAGATCTCACATAGAGTTAAGGTCTAACACAGTGGTGGGGTGGACTAGAAGTGCACCACAAAGCACCCTATTCGCAAGAACCCGCATATTTAAGGATGTCGTGTGACCCACGAACTTGGTGAGAGGAGGGAGCTCTGTCGGGAACCCACCACAAGCATTGCCATGAAAGGTACGAAGAGAGGACATCTATGGTTGTGCGATATTGAGAGGATAAGAAAAAAAAGGAAGACAACTATGAAGAGTATAGAAGGAAAGACAGGATGGAGGTATACGCATGAGCTAGTGGGACCGATAGAGAGGAACAATAGGTGACCGTACGGAGCAAGCAAGATAAGGAAGGAAAGAGACGGTTAGGAACCTACGCTTCCCCCTAGGGCTACACGTTTCACTAGCCACAGGAGGAGACGTGTGATTCTTCAAAACGAGCGGGTTGAAAGAAACGTGGGGAAAAGGGAACCAACAGAGGTTACTCTATCCAAGGGAGGATAATCATGACAACGGATCAACAAAGACCGCGTAAAAAAAAAAAAAAAAAAAAAAGGAAAATATGATGAAATTCCAGTCACACGTGTGTGTGACAAGAATTCACAGGGTAACTATTAAACCCAAAATGCACTTTGAAAGATAAGACCCTAGCCAAGCTTGTTAAAAAAGCCTACCAGACTAAGCTTTGCATGTACAAAGGTAGGTTGTGCAGATGGCCTTAAGGTTTTCCATTCAGAAATGAGGACAAGGCCACCAAGGAGAAAATGGCTGCCCACCTCCCCACGGGAAGGCCATGGTGAGAGGCAAATTCGTTGAACTGCAGATCAAACCTACCCTCTTCAAGGAGGACTCGTTGAGATCCTCAAAGGGCCCACCGTGTTAAATGCAATGATACATCCACTCGAAAAGGGGCCTACAGGATGAATTCTTCCATGTCAGGGAGGGTTCACCGAGGCCCTTAGCAAGGCATGCTGCATTAAATGCACTAGTACACCCACTTGAGAAGGCAAGTCCAAAATTGGCTAGAATGGCCTTGGAACCCAAAAAGGTTACCGCATTAAATGCAATAGTATATCCCCTTAGAAAGGTGTCAACCACTAAACTGGCAGGGCCCCTCCATGGGAGCTATGATACAAATACAAAAAGGAAGAGAAATCTAAAGTTATGTTCATATTCTCTTATACTTTCTCCTTTCTACATAATCAATGACCATAACTTTGGTAAGAGCTAACTTAGGCATTGGTAGCATCCTTCGGCCGAAGAGGCTGTACTAGCCTTCTTGATTTTAAAAGCAAACAATTTATCTAGAACAGAGTGGGTGAGGGTGAGAAACATGTCCCTAACAATTTGAACTTGACAACACAAGATTACAACCCTTAACCTCATTTTGCCTTTGCCCACACACTCACTCGCTCTCTCTCAGTTGTGGTTCTACCCCAACTGTAGACCATTTTTGGCCCTTCAAAGTTCATTTCCTCTGCTGTTGAAATCCCTTATTCTTTCATCGTCCAATATATGTGCCGTGACACATTTATAGTATTTATTTATTTAATGTTGGAATAATTGGTCTTGATGTAGTGTTTTTTCCTTTTCTTTTTTGAATTTATTCTCTTGTTATTGGAATTGTTACTAAGAAATTGATTTCTTAGGCTTAACTTGAAGAAATCATGAATGTTGGCACACATTTTAGGTTGGGAATGTTTTGTTGAGGGATTTTTCGAAAATACAACGTGTGATTCACATGAAATTGGCTTGGCGTCTTATGTCTATGGATTCTTTATGGTCTCGCTTCCTTATGTCTAAATATAGGAAAGGAAGACATCTCGTTGATGACAACTCAAAGATCTGGTTTGAGGCTCTGGAGATCTTTGGTTTAAGTTATTCCGGATGTTTGTGAAGCTACCAAAGTCAAGGTTAGGGAGGGTCGGGTCTCATTCTGGTTTGATAGATGGTTTATGGATGGCCCTTTATGTGATATGGTTGATATGGTGGGGAATCCTTCTTTGCAAATAAAAGATGTTTATTCTGGTGATACTTGGAATTTGGAATTGTCAGAACAACTAGTAGGGGAGGAGCTGGCGAAGGAAGTGCATCATAGTACTTGTGCAACCAGGCCTGGGAATCATGTGCGAGTGTGGAAGCCAGCTCAGGATGGTCAGTTCACTTCGGCTAGTGCATGGGAATTAATCCGAGTCAAGGGCGAGCGACATTTGCGGATGGATTCGATTTGGAATAAGCACTTGCCAAAAAAGATTTCGGCTTGTATGTGGAGAGCCTGTTTTAGGTGTTTATCCATTGATGATAGAGTGCAATCCCATGGAGTAGTTATGGCTTCAAAATGTGACTATTGTAGCTCGCCAAAGATGGAAGTTGGACCATGTCCTTGCGTCTGGAGAGGTTGCACAACAGGTTTGGCACACGGCAGTAGTGGTGCTGGGGGTATTTTGCTTGCAGGTAAGGACTTGGTGGAACCGAGTTGAAGTTTCGATGTCTTGTGCAAAAAAATCCACCAAGAGGGGTTTATTGATTGGTTTACTACCAAGCATTCTTACTTGGTGTCTGTGGCGAAGACGTTGCAAAGCTCGGATGGAAGGAACCCAGGAAAATGCAGCGGGTGTCTGATGGGCCATTCGGCTATGGTTAGGCCAAGTGGTTAATGAGATTGATGATAAAAAGGCTTGAGCACCTATTGATGAACAAATATTGCGGGCCATGGACATTCAGATCAGTCAACGTCCAGTTGAGAGAGCAGTGTTAGTAACTTGGTCAAAGCCACCATGCAGTTGGTGGAAACTGAACATGGACGACAGTTGTAGAGGGAACCTAGGAAGATGTGGTGGTGGAGGAGTGTTGCGGGATCATAGGGGTGAGATACAAGGAGGTTTTTTCGCTTAGTTTGGTTTCGGCACAAACACTGAGGCTGAGTTGAGAGCATTATTGCAAAGGGTGGTGCTATGCAAAGAGTTGGGTTGTAGACAGGTTAATCTGGAATGTGATTCCAAGGTAGTGGTAGACTAGCTTGCTACCCGTCGATGCAATTTGTGGTACTTATGGAATTTTTGGGATGCTCTTCTACATGAACTAGAAGGTATTAATTTTCAGGTGGTACATCAATTCAGGGAAGGCAACCAAGCTGCAGAATATCTTGCAAGAAGAGGTGAAGAGGGTCTAAACTGGAGGTTTGTCACAGGTGAAAGTTTGCCAAGTTTTTTGAGTGGCTTTATCAGATNTTTTTTTTTTTTTTTTTTTTTTTTCTTTTTTTTTTAACATTCACCCTTGTCGTAAAATGGTTCAGCGTTGAAATGTAGTCAATACACTGCTTACCTTTTTACTTTTCCTGTATGGTAATGCTATTATACCACCCAAATTTGTTCATTTGGTGTGCCTCTAGTATAGATTATATTTTTAAAAATTTTTTTTTTTCAAATATTTTTAAACATATTTATTTTTAAAAAGCCAAAACAAATAATACATTAATAATCATTTCCTTAACCATTAAATAAAAAAAATATTCCTATAAAAAAAAAGTAAAAGAAGTATTAAAAAATAAAATAAAAAAGACAAACTCAGGAGCATACTATCATTTTCTTTTCCTCTATACTTGTTTTTTCCAAGCTACATACCAACGATTATTGGCCAGAATCTACGCTAGCTTACATATATGTTTTAATGTCAGTCTAGAGCGCTTTTTTTTTTTTGGTGACAATTAGAAGCCTGAGAATACATGGCCTATGTTTGCATCTATAAGTAAGCCTATGTGTTAAGCAAGATTTCCTCGATCCCCTTCCCACCCAGAATAATATATATCTTGATCATAATGTGCATCTTGGCCCTTGGATTGGGGAGGCATGAGCTCCCATGTTAACTTCCCTTGCTTATACAATCTGTAATGTTGACCTAATGTAATATCTGGCCTAGTAATTCTAAGAAAGCAATATTGATAATTTTTATTGGGTCTAAATTATATTAAATAGGCAATACTTTTCTCCATATTTTACGTCTTTGCTCAATCTCAATCCCTAGTTCTTGTTGGTAAATAGACATCAGAGTAATTCAAATTCTGATCAGCATCACAAGGATACAATAGATCCCCATGCCAAACCTCAAAAGAAGCCCTTAACTTAGAAGTACCATTTTATCATTAATGAGAAAAAAATAATGAAATGCAGCTGGTAATAAGCTTCCACCAATATTAATATTGTTCATCAAACCCAAAAGGCTTTAAGACATTTAATAAATAACTCGTTCGAAGAACTACACCCAACAATACGCCTTGACCACATCTACTTTTACCATATATATATGTATGTATGTATGTATGTATGTATATATATTATATATATATATATATATATATATATATATATTACATTGCAAGTTTTGCAACCCCCATACCTTAAAAGATGGTATTTTTAATGGTTATAAGAATTATGACTCTTCAAATAACTCATTGCTACTGGTCTTTTAGGCCTTATTTGGCAATAGATGTTCATCTTGTCTCAAAACTCCTCACAATTTTCTTCTCAAATATTACTCAAGCACAAAACATATTTTAATTCCAAACATTCAACTTTTGCATCTAATCATTATCTAAATACAAAAGTACTCTGTACAACTTTCTCAAACTTTTAAACAAAACACAAAAAACAATATAACTGTTTCAAATTTTAAAATAAAAATTATATTCAAACAATTTTTTAACTTTATAATAAAACATATTAACTCAAAATTATCCAAAATTATTTAACTTTTTCTCTCTCATTTCCAAAAATTATCCAATAAAATATATTAACTCAAATCATTTCATAACTATTCACAAATCAATTTTATTATTATTCACAAAATTCTTGCAAATTCTCATCTCTCACAATTTGTCACAATCCACAGAATTCTCACAATTTCTCATCTCATCCCATTAATGTTAAAGTATTGATAACTTTTTATGCAAGTTGATGTAAAATAGATGGTATGTTTAATACATCAATAAATAAACTTGTAAATATATTTATTGCGCAACTACTCTAATAATTAACCAAATAAACGACGTAATATTTAGGCAGTCTAATGTCAAGCGCAATGACGTTGGGCTTGGAAAAAATGTCACCTCTTCAATCTCCTAGACCTGAAAGTCTTTTCCGAAACAGAGTTGTTTACGAAATGGACCATACGACTAACATGGTTCGTCTTTGGGTGAAAGTCATTCTGAACAGTAGAATATAGCTATTTGCGAAAGGGACGAATTTGACAAATGCTGATCATAAATGGACCACATGATCAATGGAGACCTACAATATTGATAAGGGCTTGGAGTTAGAGCAAATGTTGACTTTTATTTACTCACGTCGGTTTTTTGTTTTTCCTCTATATTCTTTTTTCCTCTTTAAATCAACATCATTAAATCACACACAGAGACGCAAATGTTCAAACTGTTGTAACTTTTCTTCTCCTAAAAGTCTTTTTATGCGTACCGCCATTTGCAAAATCATGAAATCCTTCAATATATATATATATATATATATATATATATTTAATAAAAGAGGATGTCACCTCTACTTTTATTGATAAACCTCACTCAGGGTGGAGGAAAGTCGTAGAACACATTCAACCACAAAATCACAAGGGTGTGGCTACTATGCCGCCCCATCTTGACCGCTGGGTGGTAAAAAAGTTTTTTTTTCACATTTTTTTAACATATTTAAATATATTTAAAAAATAAAAAAAATACATAAATATATTTAAAATCACTTCCTTAATCACTAAGTAAAAAAAAAAATTTGACAAACAGTCAAATGGAAGTGTCAAAAGAAGTGAACATAGTAGTGTTTCTTATAAATTATACTCACTACTGGCACATGATGAGGTACATGTGACTCCCATGAGAGGCGCGTGGCCTCATTTGCCACCACTTTCAGCCGAATCAAAGTCCGTAGTTCGAGCTCCACTGCCACGTCCCTCTTCACCATTAGCAAAGTGATATTGCTGGTTTCCTTTCAACACTAAAATTTAAAATTTTAAAAATTTTAAAAAATTTTTATCTCACCGTTACAATATTTTTAAATCTCCACATAAAATAAAATAAACGATTCAATTTTTTCAAATCTTAAAATAAAAATAATATCAAAAAATATATTCTAATAATATTTTATTCAACATTTTAATTTTAATTCATCTCATCTCTGAAAACAAACGAGACCTAAATCAACACCATTAATTCACCTATTAGTTATTAAAATTTTAATTAACTATATAAGAAAAGTACGTAGATTAGAGAGTCCATAAACTTCCATATATGGAAACGAAAAATGACACATAACAGGGCTGCTGGGACATATATATTCGCCAATTAAAGGATTATAAACTTATAGATGAAGATGTTAATTATTTCTGCTTGGAAAAGTCTTTATGTTATTTTCTTTTCCAAGCTTGGGTTTAGTAATTAATTGCACAGAATTGACTACACTTTTAGAATATTCTTACGTCAATGCGTACATATATGACTTTATAACATATATATATACATACATGATTTTATAACATATATATATATATATGATGACTCGAAGAAAAAAATGACGTTTGAAAAACTAAAGAGAAAAGCATTGAATTGACTACACTTGTTAAAACATTCCATGGCAGAGGAAAAATGACTAAAAATATTTGCTAGGCAGGGGAATCCAATTCCACTCAACTCATATTATATGTTATAAAAGGCAAGGGAAATTAAGAGAAAGTAGATTGAAATACTCTTAAGCTTTTATATGTGGAATTTTTCTACAGGGGAATCCAATGGAGCCAATTCATCAGTCGAAATTAATAAGAGGATAATAGAGGCCCTGTGAACCATCTGCTGCTACTTATGATCAAAGTCCATATCTCTTAAGAGACTAGAGTTGGAGATTAATTTTGGCCCAATTATATAGTAATTATTCTACAAATACGCAGACCATAGTCAGGCCCACCACCCATTCAAGATCATAATCGTGTTTTGATCGGCCCACACGGGACCCGCACATACGAGCTCTTCCGCATGCAACAGTACTATTGCCTTTTGTGCACTGCTTTTTCAAGAGCTTCATGTTTTTGCTTTCACCATAAGAAAATGAACATGTATGACAAATTATTTACTACCAAATTGACTATTTACGAAGAAAATTGACTAATTTTAGCAGAAAATAATCATTTTTATAGAAAATAACTAGTTACAAATAAACAATTTTCTAGTATTGTTTGACAATAGTGGTTTAGTGTTGTATAGAACTTGCATCAATCAGATCTTACAGAGCGCATTAATTCATAATATAGTTCATTATTGATTTGCTCTAAAAATTAACCAAGTGGAGATAGATTCTTGGCTTCGCTCCAATAGAAATATGGGATCAACTTTTTCTAGATCAGTACAAATTCTGAATTTTTAATTGATCTATGGCCACACTCAAAAGCATGCAGAACGGAACTTACAAATCTTCCAGAACTATAATAAAACAGATGCTTTTTTATTGAGGCGACATCAGCCACTGGGCTTCTTGTCACTACAAATTAAAACCCAGCATTTAACTAGAGCATTGGCAGTGGTGTATGTAAATGCAAATGCAAAATCACATGTTTGGAAGATTACTTTTTCCATTCAAGAAAAACTCCCATATTGGATTAGATTATGCATCTTAATTTGAATCAAAATAATAATAAAATATTATTCTTTTTAATTATTTCTTAATTTTTTTTTCCTAAAATTGATTTTTTTTAATTATTTATTTTGCAATTAAAACCCACTACATAAGATCTACAAATATACACCAATTGTGCTGTCTTAAAATTGAACATCAACAAATATATGGATGGTCATGATGTGATGAGATAGAAATAAGTGATAAAATATGTATGGATGATGAATAGTTTTTCTTCAAACATGCAGAATTACTAGTGTAGCCTATTATGGAAAAAGATGCATTTGTGTAAACCAATGTAGTGAATTTAATAGACTTATTACGTAAATGTTAGTTTGCATTGACGTTTGCATACACCCAATACGAGTGCTCTTATATATACGAGCTTATTGTGCGGGTTCTATATTTGTACATGCTTATATATATTTCTATTAGTTGCATGGTGATTATACGTCTCTTAATTTATATATAATATTTCAGTTTTATTGATTTATTTTAGTTTTATTGATTTATTTTAAATGACAATCAAACGTGGATTATGTATACACAATAAGAATAAAACATTTAAAATCAACATTTTTAAATACAAAAACAAAAGTATAATTGCTTGATCGACTAAAGGGTTCTTACAAAAAGAATCTAATAAAATGATGTGGCTTGATATTATATATTAGATTATAAAATATTTTTTAATGTATCTCTAATGTACTTTATTAAGTTACGTCAGTTTGTAAACTCATTTTTATAGAAAAGTTTTGTAAATTAAGCACTTTTGAATTCGAAAGAGTATTGCTACAAATACAAATAATTTTATGTACAATATTATGCATACTGAACAATAGCCTCATTTTATCAGTGTTTTAGTTTTAATTTTAATTTTTGAAAATTTAAAATTTTCAAAAACTGACACATAAACAATTATGATTATGTAAGTAAAATTATAAATATAGATATTATTTTCGTTATCATGGACAATCTTGACTGAAGAGGTTTTGCATCATTTGGTGCTTTAAATTACAAAAGAAAAACCTGTAACAAAAGTACTCAAAATAAATCAACAAACACAACTAAAAATAACATAAAACATATTATTCTAAAGTTTTAGTTTATATGATACTAGTATGAGCTAGTCACACCCTGACGATGTACATGAATCAGGCCAACATTTTTTAATTGATGAAAGCCATCACAATGATTGGTGAAAGGATCTATATCAAAATATTGAAAGTGCATGTTTTAAAACCGAAGGACGCGAGATGAATGACACATTGGAAAAGCCGAACTTGGCTTTTATATATAGTAATAGATCATAGATATATAATACTCAAAAACCGCAGCCAAAAAAGAAAGGGAACATATATGGCTTTCACATGAGATGAGCGGCCGGAGGCGGCGGCACATTGTACGTTCCGGCACTTGGAGAATGATGTTGGCCGCCACTGGTTTTATTGTCTCCAAACTTGCCGTGGTATCTTGTCGTCTTTGGTACTACTTGATCTCTACATGACAACCCAACAAATTAATATTTATTAGCTATCCAACTTTATTATATATATATTATATAGTAGATCAAGCTTTTCAATCAACTAAAAATAGGTTCGAACAAGTTACAATATATGAAAATATTTTTTGTTTTTTATTCAGTTTGAAAAAAACTAAGATCTTTAGAGGATGATGATTTGAGAAAAAAGTTTCTTAGTTTGGAAAGTTTTCTAAAACATGGTGAATATTCTTGGTTTAGATTTGTTTTCGAATTAAAAGTATTAAAAAAAGGTTTTGCGAATAGATACTAGCTAGTACTCCAATAGAAATATTAGATTATATTAAAAAGTTAGATTCTTTTCCAATTGCATGCATTGCTTATAGAATATTATTGACAATACTTGTGACCGTTGCACCCGAGGAAAGAAGTTTTTCCAAACTAAAATTAATAAAATCATATTTACATTCAATTGTGTCACAAGAAATATTAAATGGATTGGCCCTTTTATCGATCCCAATCCATTTAATCTTTCGAAAATAACACATCAACAAATATTGAGTATAAAAATTTGATAAGTAATTTTGCATCTTAAAAGGCAAGAAGAATGATATATAACATTTCATGATAATGCGTAGCCTTGCCGCTATGGTGGTCTTCTAATGATGTGAGGAATAACACTGCTAGATAATACGTAGCCTTGCCATACGGCTATCTAAGCACTGAGAAATTTCATTCCACATTGTTATTCAAGAGCTGCGCTATTAATTGCACTGATAGAGGCAAGAGTTAAAACACGGAATAGGCTAAAATGGATGCACGGACAGTCTTATCCATCTTAGCCTGTTTCGTGCTTTAGCCTGAGCACTCGTCCGTGTCCCAATCAATTTCATTCAATAAAACATGATTCATATATAAATAACTCAACAAAAGATAATAAGTCACTCTTAATTTGTAAAATCTTATTATTCAATATTTATTACATTTAACTACAAGAACAAACATCAAGATTAACACGCTAGTATAGCACAAAAAACCTAATGAATAATGGAATTGCAAGTGCAAGCAGTAAGACAACACCCATAAATGAAACCAACACCCAAGGACTGTTGAAATAATCGCGCCTTAATTGCCATTCGTACATTCATGCGTCTCCTACAATGCATGTTCACATCCATGATAATTCTAGCATAAATGTTGGTTGAAAAACTGACATTGTGACCAAGCTTGTTAACCATGGTGGAAATAACTTCATCATCACCCAAATTATTATGGATACGTCCACTTTGATGGAGTAACTCAACATACTTTGGAGTGTTAATGAGATGATCCATGAAGCGCACATAGTTGTAGACATAAGTCTCATCATTATGTTGATGACAGTATTGCTCATATGCAATTAGATTTCGTAAGTAAGTCTCTGTATGATCTTGTATGCTCAAAGGTGAAATCTCCATTAGCCCATTGTTGAACTTTATGGAAAACATGTCACATTTCTCTGCCTTATTGAATTTGATTCCAGCCTTTGCAAGCTCTGTGGCACCATGTATGTTCCAGGCTTCAATCTCTCTAAGAGAAAGTAGACGCTTAAATTTCTTTGCCTTGTTGAATTCGACTCCAGCCTCATGCAGCTCTTTGCCGTAAGGTACTGACTTCCAGTTTTCAATCTTATCCAGACAACGTAGACACTTCAATTTCTCTACTGTCTTTAATTAAACTCCATCCATTTGGGTCCATGTTTCACACGGTTTTGACTTCTGGTCTTCATCAAGTAGATCCTTAAATTTCTTTACCTTGTCGAATTCAATTCCAGCCTTTTGAAGTTCAATGGCATAAGGTATTGTCATCCAACTGTAAATCTCAAATAAATCATCCTTAAAATTCTTTGCCATATTGAATTCAATCTCGGCCTCTTGAAGTTCAATGGCATAAGGTATTGTTGTCCAGATTAAAATCTCAAGTAGATTATCGTTAAATTTCTTTGCCATATTGAATTCAATTCTAGCATCTTGAAACTCTGAGCCACACGGAATTGATTCCCAGTGTTCAATCTCTACCATATTGCTTTGGAATCTAAGTTTCTGAAAGTGGGAGGTGTAAGAAATTGCCTTCCTCATATTTTCCATTTTTGCAAAGTAATGGAGTGATAGCTTCATGAATCGGACCAAATAGGCGCTTAAATATCTCTGCATTCTTGAGTCTGACTCCTGCCTCTTCACATTCTCTGGCATGATCTATTTCAGTATCAAGTATTGAAATACAAATGGTTGCATTTATGGAAGGAGATGATATAACTCTGCTTTCTTGAATCTGAACCCGACCTTTAAACGTCGATATACCAAGTATGGAAGTGAAGAGTTGAGAGCTTCATGCATCAAAAAAAGTAGAGGCTTAATTGTTTTGGTTGAATTATAACTTGATGCATCGATATTCCATTTTAGAAAAACTTGTTCCATTAATCGTTTTAGAAAAACTTGAGGGCAAGATTATTAAGTCGTTTCAACACTAATTCCATCTTCCTCCTCATCAATATCGACAACGTGTTCTCCTAAATTTTGTGATCTGTTATGAAGTAGCGTGTTGTTACTCTCACCCATCCCGAACAATGGAACCATAACGAAGAATGGAAGTTGATTTTCAAATAACAGTAGATCACGAGCTATTCTAGAAAGCACCCACTTCATTTGAAAGATTGGGTCATCTAAAAAATCTCCTGTTTTACAATAGATTTCATGCCTGTGGAACAACTCAATAATGAAACACCCATCACGTACCATCATTTCTACAAACTCCTCTGGGGTGTGGCCAATGTGTTCTCCATAGAAATTATGAGCTCTGTCTTCCAATTGTTTCAAGGTGGCAATGTATGTTTCTACACTACCTTTCGTTCTTTTAAGCATTTGATGTAGATAGCGCAATTTATGCTCTTCCATAAACCCCTGGCCAACCATGCTTTGATTGTTGTATGGACCGATGGCAAGCAACATAGGCTTGTAAGCCTTCTCGTTTACGTTACATAGCTGCTGATGCACTTTATACATACAACACTCGTTAGCATTTCTAGTCAACCTAGAATGCTTTCCCTCTAATTCCTCAATACAAGTGGACAATGTCTTCCTGGTCATATTCTAAAGAAGTAGTACAAGTCTCTGTTCCTAATACAAACCATAAAATTTCTCGATAATTTTAACAAAAGTTTCGGATAGAAAAATGCAAGCTACTAAATTTTTAATATGAATAGAGAGCAGACCTCATGTTGCGTTAAAAATATCTGCAAGTGCACAAAATCGTAACAGGTAGTAAAGTGTTTTCAGAAAAAACGGATATCGAACCTACAAGGAATAATTATGATATTGAGTACTGAAATTGACTAAATTAATTACTATTTGGAAAACTGAAATTTCAAGAATAGATTATCTAAATTAAACGAAATAAATGAACATTAAAATTTGGATTTTGAATATAATGAGAATAGATCTAGAGCGTTTGATTTCACTTAACAAATCCCACACAATTCATTCTTCCTTGTCATAGAATTCTAATTATCCCATGTTGATGATAAAAATCTCTTAACTATTCAATATTTTCTCTCGAACAATATTATTAATATCTCCAATTAATAACTCTATATATCTATGTGAATTTAACTAATTGGAAACTCATTAAGTTCTTTGGATTTTTCTTGAAAATCACATTAATCGTGATAAAGTATCTTTGCTTTCGCTTAACTAATGGTATTTAATTCTAGAGCTCTAATCACAATTCACCTCTCGGTCTCATTGCAATCCAATAGAACGAGTTCTAGAGCAATAGTTAGCTAGAAAATTGCAAGCATTAAGAACAAGGAATAAACACTCAATCATAGAAATATTGAAAATTAACTTGGAATATAAATTGTGTGTTCAACGCTAGGTTACATCAAAGCTCTAGAAAATAAAATTAGTTCATAATAGAATTGAAAAGAACAGAAATAGTGTTCTTCGTTGGAGTCAGTTGATGAAGCATGTGGCTCTCGCCTCTGCCTTCCAGATCCTCCTCCTTCAAAGAAACTTAAAGAATAAAGACTCTAAAACTCATACTAAAACTAAAACTAACTCTAAAAACGCAGACTAGCTAAAACTCTAACCTAAAAAACTCTCTCTATTCATCCCACAGACTGAGATTAAATAGATGTAAAAATTCAAATAAGAAAACAAGATAAATGCTGCTACAACCTAGCCTGAAAATTTGGAAAATAGTTTCTAAAGACAAAAGTTAACATAGAAGGTAAATATCCCAAGAATAACAAATTTCTCTAAAATGGAAGATTCAGTGATAATCAGCTTGATTTGCAGAAATCGGGAGGATTTGGTAGTTAGCAGATTGATTATGGAATTCGGAAGGATCCCATCGGGTAGATGCCGTGTGCGTTGAATATAACTGGTCTCCTTGCCTAATGGCCAAGACGTAAGGTTCCTAACCGAGATGAAAGATTCCTCTCGCCAACCTACCGAGCTGCCCGCCTTTGCTGGTTGTCTCCCACGTTGTTGGTCTTTGATCGGTTAGACTGGTCACCAAGTCTTCCATTGGATCTCCTCGCCTACTGAAAGGAATGATTATTCTTTTTGCTTCCCGTGGTACAAGGCTCCTTGCCCAAATCTTCTCGGCTCTCTTTGGATCTTGTCTCCTCTCTTCGGTCTAGATCGTTAGGCTCTTCTTTTGTACCAAAATGCTCTCCTTTTGCACTAAATATTTCCATTCCTTCGAATCCAAGAAAATAAAGAAAATATAAAATAAAATAAATAAAATTGAAGGAAAAATGACACTTTTCATACATAAAAGAATAATAAAATCATATAAAAATCGTACTTATCACCTCATATTCTAGAGAAATAGTACAACTATCTGCGCCATGTATTTGCATACAAATTTTCACTAACATGTAACAACTAAGACAAATTAACGTTTGTCAGCCACGAAAGTGTGCTGGGAAGCTATTAACGTTTGTAACTGACTTGTTTTAAGTCAAATTTGTATGTCCTCTATTATGAATGAATTGTGATCCCATATTATTAAAAAAAAAAAAAAAAAACTAAGACAAATTAAGCTTTCCTCTAAACTAGATTGGACGATTTCATTAGCTTATCTTGTGCCATTAATGAAGATGTACGAAAAACATGCTTTTTTAATAGGATTAATGTAAGTGTTTTAAGGGATACTTGTCAATTTCTTCACATAAATCCACAACCTAAACACAATATATTTCTAACCATATAAACATATTCAATAAAAATTCACAAACAATAATCATAATATTTCAAATCCAAATCACAACATATTCACAATATTCTCACAACAATATTTCTACACATATTAATTCATCAATGAATACCATAAACTCAAACTATTCACAAAATTCATAAACAATAATCACAATATTTCAAGAGTAAGTATAAAATGTATAAATATATTGCTAAAGTTTAGAAATATACCTAGCACTCACAATATCCTCTTACAAATCAAAAGTTTCTAACTTGCCAAAACAACCAATCCTTCAAAAAAATACAACACTAACTTATTAGAAGCATATATATAACAAAAACACAAGACAAATATCATAAAATTCAAAAAAATACAAAAGAATAGTTTTTCTTTACCAAAATTAATGGAACTAGAGTTTCAAAATATTAATTAACCCTCTCTTACTCAACTCTCTCTCTCTAACCCACGACCCTCTCTCACTCAACTCTCTCTCACTCTAACCCTCTCTCTCTCTAACCCACGAAGACCCTCTCTCACTGTCTCTCTCTCTGGGTTATTTGCGCGCACGAGAGAAGCAGTAGAAATGAGTCTGTTGCCTCCTGTGCGTGTATTCATTCAAAAACTAAATCTTTAGATGTAACTTTCGAACATTAAAATATCCCGCCCAATTTTTAGATGACGTTCGAACGTTAAAAAACTCAGGTAAATTTTCTACAGATAACGTTCGGACGTTAGCTATACACGTTCGAACGTATCTTCCTATGACAGAGCCCGAAATCTAGCGAAAAATTTTTCGCACTTTTATTTTCATGTTCGAACGTTAGGAGATTTGGCGTTCAAACATTTATAAATTCCCAGTGAATTTCATCGACTAACGTTCGAACGTAAAATTTTAATGTCCAAACGTTTTAGATCATCACAGAGGTGCCTAAATCGAGCGGAAAATTTCCCGTACTTTTATTTTCATGTTCGAACATTAAGAAATTTGGCGTTTGAACGTTTATAAATTCCCAGTGAATTTCATCGACTAACGTTTGAACGTAAAATTTTAACGTCTGAACGTTTCAGATCATCACAGAGGTGCCTAAATTGAGCGAGAAATTTCCTGCATTTTTCTTCTCGTGTTCGAACGTATTATAATTGTACGTTCGAATGTCAATTGATTTGCTCTCATATATCTCCATTTACATTCGAACGTGGAAAGATCATCACGGATATGAGGAAATCGAGCGGGAATATAATATTAACGTTTGAATGTAAAAAATGAACGTCCGAACGTTACTTTTATTCAATAGTTAGTATTTATTAATAAAATAGTTATATATATGTATTTTTTCTAGATACTCAGAATATTTCTCTTCAATATAATCTCTTTTTATTTTTGAAAAATTGAGAAAAATACTAACGTTTTGTGACTATTTTCTTCTTTCATATAACCCGCTTGTTCGAGATATTCTTTGTTACTTATTAAATTCTTCTTTACTCAATGTGTATATTTGGGCATCATCTCCAATCATTTGTGAATATGTTGGAGAAAAAGGTTCATTTTTATGATTATGAGAGGTGGATGACAGGGTGAGTAATTTGGACTATATATAGTATAATAATATAGTATAATAATATAGTATAGTATAGTATATATAGTATATATACTATAACTAAAACAGAAGGGATTTTAAAACAAACATTATTTTGACAAACATGAGCATTGTTGAGCTCATAATTGATCATCATCTGAGATCTATTTGCCGAAAATAACCTTTTGGTAGATTTTTCAAAATATTTACTAGGGATTAATCCTTCTTGAATACAATTCAAGTCTGATCTAGAATCAATCATAGCAACTACAGAAAATTGAAAATCTCGAGAAACAACAATAGTAACTCTTGAAAACCATTTGGAAGGAATAGTATGACGGATCAAAAATTATTGTTTCAAAATCTCATTTTCAGATTTAAGATTGTTAATCTCTGATCTGAGTTCAATGATTTCTTTTTTAACAGAATTTATTTCGTACTGTAAATCAGTAGTAGAAACATCCTTGGGTTTTTTTCTTTTGAAATCTTTCCAATAAAACTAATCCTTTGCCTAGAAGTTTCTGGTTCCTAGCGAACCATATTCTTCTTGAGTTTAAGAAGGTATTCTTCTTTAAGCTCAGGATTTTTAATTTGAGAAATCAAAGTTAACAAAAGATTTTCTTGTTCTTCAGCCTTGGTTAAAACATTGACTGGTTTACCCGAAGTCTGTCAACAAATATCATTACAATTGCAACCAAGCTTGACACCAAATGAATCAGAAGATTCAGTATCCGAATGATATTCTGAATCACTAGAACTGAACTCATGGATATCAGATGACGAGGACGAACCAGTTTATAGGAGTCGAAACAGTTCTTCTTGGTCATTGATACTAATATTCAACTGATTAAGCTTCTTTTTCAATTTGGTAGGCTTCTTGGGACACTTATCAACAAAATGCCCGGTCTTGCCACAGTTGAAACATTTTCCTTTAGAAGATTTTTGAAAATTCTTCTTTTTATTTGGAAAATATTTTTTGGAAGTTTTCTTATAAAAATCATCACGGAGTTTTCTTCTTATACCACAACTTGATCAAGATATTCCTTCTGACAATGAGCAAATAAATGCATCTGATTCCAGCCAGCATGAGCAGGCTACTGATAATCAGATATGTTTGATCCGTCATACTATTTCGCTCAAATGGTTTTCAAGAGTTACTATTGTTGTTTCTCGAGATTTTCAATTTTCTGTAGTTGCTATGATTGATTCTGGATCAGACTTGAATTGTATTCAAGAAGGATTAATCCCTACCAAATATTTTGAAAAATCTACCAAAAGGTTATTTTCGGCAAATAGATCTCAGATGAAGATCAATTATGAGCTCAACAATGCTCATGTTTGTCAAAATAATATTTGTTTTAAAATATCTTCTGTTTTAGTCAGAAACATGTCTGACAAAATAATTTTAGGGATTCCTTTTATCTATTCTTTATATCCTTTTTTGACTGAAAAAGACGGTATTACTACCGACCCTTTGGTCAAAAAGTCAAATTTAAATTTGCTTCTCGTTTTGAAATTGATATGGACAAAGGTTTAAAATCTTTGTTTTTTGCAAAAAAAAAAAGCATTTGAATTTCCTTCAACAGGAGATCAAATATAAAAATATTTCCGAACAGTTATCCAATGCTTTACTTCTTTCAAAAATTGATGATTTTAACAAACATTTGATTTCAGATGTTTGTTCTGATTTACCCAATGCTTTTTGGTATAGGAAGAAACATGTTGTTATTCTTCCATATATCAAAGATTTTGATGAACGTGATATTCCAACTAAAGCCCGACCTATTCAAATGAATAGTCAGACTTTAGAATTCTGCCAAATTGAAATTGCTGATCTTCTTAAAAAAGGGATAATTAGACATAGCAAGTCTCATTGGCATTTGTTTCAACAATTTTAAAAGAATAAGAAGTAGGGATACCAAGGCATGGAAGAGTTTTGACATGTGCTTTGATTTTCCTTACTAAAGCAGTATGATTTTTTGACCAAGGGGGAGGGTTTTGTAGAAGCCTTTTAAACAAAGATGCTTCTGAATTATTGTCTTCGTCAGAATCTTTTGTCAGAGACTTCTTAATTGATTTCTCAAGTAATTGAATTAAATCATTTTTATTAAGTCCTTCAAGAACATTCTTCTTTTTAGACTTAGAGGATGAGCTGGTGGCTTTTCCTCTTTGCGAAGCAGTTGGTGAAGCACGGGCCTGGATATGGGATAGTATACTATAAATATAGTATAATAAATTTAGTATATATAGTATACTATATATATATATATATATATATATATATATA
>QEOW01000066.1:141026-160411 GCA_003123825.1 Juglans hindsii | reverse complement strand
CAAATTATAACTACTCGAAAAATCCCACTCAGAACCTAAGGCCCCTGCCTTTGCTAACCAATCCGCCACCCTATTACCTTCACGAAAAACATGCTGAAACCGACATTGAACCGTGCAAGCTAACTCAACAATTTTCTCCCAAAAATCCTCAAGGTACCATACTCCACATCTCCCTCTACTCCACCAAGAAATAACTACCATAGAATCCATTTCAACTATCACATTTGAGAGATTCAACGTTTTGCATCTTCTCAACCCATAAAGGAGAGCCATAAGCTCTGCCTTATTATTAGAACCAAACTTAATATAAGAAGCATAAGCCTGAACCATCCCACCAGAAGCATCCCGAATAACCCCACCAATACCACAAGAGCCCGGATTAGCAATACTACTACCATCCGTATTCAATTTAAACCACCCCAGCGGTGGTTTATCCCACCTCACCACTTTACAACTTGGAACTTTTGGAACCACAGGAACTATCCGCAAAGCTTCCAGAATCATACCATCTCGACGAGACAGATTTTTATTTTGCTTAGCCGCCTGTGAGATGGACCCTAACCACACACATATAGAATGAACAACATAATTATGCGATTCCAATATACCTTCCATTCGAGCAAGACACCTCCTTCTCCATAGGTGCCAAGTAATAATAATGGGAATAATGCCAACAATAAAGCCCACCTGTGAGGAAGAGCTAGCCCACCTAAACCAAATCTCAACATTCTGTTTCCAAGTTCTACCAAGAGATATGCCAATAAGATTTTCAAGAAAAGACCACACTCTGTATGGAAATTCTCCCTCAAAAAGCACATGATTAATATCTTCAATATGACCATGATTACAGCAATTACATTTAGATACAAGAGGAATACCAATACGGCGTAATCTGTCATCCACACTCAAGGCCATAAACCATGTCCTCCAAAAATGGATAGACATTTTTAAAGGAAGATTCTTATGCCAAATCCATGCATGCCAAACCATAGAATTACCTCTAATACGAATACAATTCCATGCAGATTTTGTAGAGAAAATACCTGTATCCGTAAGAGTCCAAACTAGAACATCCTTTCCATTCTTCAGTCCAGCTAAATCAGTTATTATCTCATCCACCTTATCTTGCCCTACTAACTTCTCCAATAACTCCACATCCCAACTATTCGACAACCTACAATCTTTAACTTTCAAAAGAGGAGAACTCATAACATTCATATCATTAATCAATGGACCATTATCCCTCCATTTGTCATACCAGAAAAATAGATCACCCTCTCTAATTTTCCATTTTGAATTATTTAACAACAACGGAATACAATTAGCAACCATTCTCCAAAATCGAGATCCTTTATTATTTCCTATAAGATACCACGGCCGGGTTCCAACATATTTGGTTTTGAAAAAATTTGTCCATAAAGAATTACCTTGAAGAAGGTTCCAAGCGAAGCGCATATGCAAGGCTTTTTGAACATCCTCAAGGCTTCGTAACCCAATTCCTCCTTCTTCCACCAGCTTACACATCTTATTCCAAGCCAACCATTTCTTTTTGTTCCGTCCATCAACTTCTCCCCAAAAGAAAGAACTCATCAATGTATGAATCTTGGCAATAGTAACTTGAGGTACCTGTAAAACAGCAAGTAGATGGATATTCATACTAGATAGAACATGCCTCAAAAGAACAAGTTTTCCTCTTGAAGAAAGAAGCCTCATCTTCCATCAACTAATCTTTTGCCTCACTTTATTCACCATATCTTCTAAATGAGCCTGTTTCAAACGCCCTCGAATTATTGGCACACCTAGATATTTGAAAGGGAAAGTTCCTTCCATAAAGCCCGTCTGCCTTAAAATCCATTGCTTACGCCGATTTGGAATTTTATTAGAACAATACAAAGTAGATTTCTGAACATTAATAGTTTGTCCTGACCACCTCTCATATTGAATCAAAATTTTTTGAAGAACCCGCACCGATCTTTGACTTCCATTAGAAAAAACCATAATATCATCAGCATACATCAAATGAGAGATAATAGGCGTACCTCGGGCCTGAGAGAATAGGCCAAACTGATTCTCTTGCACACTCCTATGAATCAAACGGGAAAGAACTTCTTGTTGGATGATAAACAAATAAGGAGATAGAGGATTACCTTGACGGAGCCCACAACCACCCGGAAAAAACCCTTAACCGTTCCATTCATCATGACTGAATACCAAGGGCTAGAGATACACGAATAAATCAACTCACAAAATTGAGAAGAGAAANCCATATCCACTTTAAACAAGATATTCCCCCCATGTATTCTTTTATTAATAGACTGCACCAACTCCTGAGTAGGGCTAATATTCTCAAAAATACTCCATTCAGGAATAAAGGCTCCTTGCTCCAAAGAAATCAAGCGAGGTAAAATACCAGTTAAACGAGAAATAATAATCTTGGAGCAAATTTTATAAAATACAGAACAAAGACTAATAGGGCGAAACTTATCAAAACCTGTGGGTGACTCCATCTTTGGTATAAGAACCAAATATGAGGCCGTGAAAAATCTTGGAAGATCCTTGATCATAAAGAATTCCACTACTGCCTTCCAAACATCAACCTTAACCACTTCCCAACATTTTTTATAAAAACCCGCTCCAAACCCATCAGGACCCGGAGTGCTTTGATTTGGGATGGATGATACTACCTCAAACACTTCCTCTAAAGTAGGCGGCCTAATCAAAGAAACATTTTCCTCCTCTAGGATGACCGTCTCAATAAGGCCTTCCAGTCTAGATTGCTCTATGGGCGGTTCTCCTCGAAGTGAATCTTGAAAAAATTCCACCTCCCCTTGATGAATACTCTCCGGGCTCTCATAAGTTATTCCATTCGATCTCATCTCCAGCACTCTCTTCCTTCTTTTATTGATAAGACAAGCATGAAAAAATTTTGAATTACTATCTCCCTCCAACTTCCATTTAAGCTTAGCCATTTGTGCCAATCTCATCTCTTCCCGATGCCTCCAACCAGCTAGATTTGAGACTGCCTCATGTAGTTCTCTCTCCAAATTTACCTCCCAATTTGATTGAAGCTGTAGCTCAATCTCCTCAATCTGTTTTTCAAGGGCATCAATACGCCCTATTGTGTGACCAAATACTCTTTTATTCCATTCCTGAAGCACCACCTTCGTATGTTTTAATTTCTTACTTAAACACAGGATCGGAGAACCTACCATTTGTAAATTCCAAGCAGCTCTAACACAATCCAGGAAACCAGGATGATCCACCCACATTTGTTGAAACCGAAATGGAGACGGCCCATAGGAGAAAGGATCTTTCTTGAACTCAATGATCATGGGGGCATGGTCTGAAGTAGATCTAGACAAGTAAGAACAAATAGTATTAGGGAACAAATTACTGAATGAATTATCCATTAGAGCACGATCAAGCCGAGCCCACGAACGAGCCAATCCTGACTGCCCATTACACCATGAGAAACAACTCCCTTTCGTAGCCATTTCCATAAGACCCCTTTGATGAATCCAATCATTAAAATCATCCATAGCCACATTTGGCCGAGGTCTTCCTCTTCTCCTTTCCGAATCATTCTTGATAATATTAAAATCCCCCACAACAACACAAGGATCTACACCCACATGATTACTACTGAGCTCTTGCCATAGATAGCGCCTCTCCACCCAGGAACATTTAGCATAAATCACATGAATCAAAATTTTATCCGCACCATTCTCTACAACAACGGAAATAAATTGCATACCCAACTTATCAACTTGCACCTTATAAATACTATCCCACAAAAGCCATATTTTCCCCCCTTCCACCTCATTAGAAATAACCATATCAAAATTTAGACTTCTAGCCAATTTACGAGCACCCTCTAAATTTTGAAACGGTTCTAAAAGTGCAACAATTTTCGGTTTATATCTTCCCACCAATGTCTTTAGTCTAGTTCTAGATGTTCCCACCCCTCTAATATTCCATACCAAGATGGAATCAATCATTAAGCAATGTTAGAATTTCGGGCAAGAACCCGAGAAGAACTACGCATTTTAATAAACTTTTTTTTTATTATACCTCTTTTTACCATCATTCAACTCAGATTCAGTAAAGTAGTATTTAGTTTGTGAAAAAACCTCTGGATGCTGTTCCGGTTCTGGTTCTGAAGAACAGTTCTCTTCCATCATGATTTCTTCATCAACTTCTTCATCAACGTCCTCATCTATTTCCTCTTCCACCACTAGTTGCGTCTGCTCCATAATCGGACCATTATCTTCCGCACACAAACTCTGATTTACGTCCATATTAGACACCACATAACACGCACCCGTGACAATCCCTGCACCATCTGCGTCCCCAATGTGTAACATTAAATCTGTTTCATCATCTGTTTCAACAAGAGGCGTCAACTGCACCACCTTATTAATCACAGGAGGAATTGCTTCTCCCATCTGCTCCGGTTGTTCATCATTCTCAGAACTCAACTGCACCATTTGGTCTGCCACCTGCACTGGCAATTCTTCCTTCTCGGCATCCAACTGCACATGAACTGCAATTGCTACTTCCGTCGCCTTCTCCACCCCAGCCTCCTCTGTTTCTTTGTCCATCAGCATAGAATGTTCACCCACAACATTATTTTCCACAAGAACCAGCGGAGGAGTTTCAACCTTATCATCATTCTGCTCTACCCCGTGATCATCCGAGAGGCCTTTCCTACTCCCTTTTCTTCCCCCTTTCTTACCAGCTTTTCCAGGATTACAAGTCCATGCATTATGACCCTGCATCTTACATGACGAACATAAAGCCGGGAGCATTTCATAAAATATTTCTTGCTTTCGGCTAGAAGACAGTCCAGGCGCTCCAATCCAAAAATGAGACAGTGGCGGTTTTGCAGCATCCACTTCCACACAGAGCCGTGCACTATCCCTTCTTGTTGCGCACTGTGTCGGATTATCACGGCGAATGAAAGTTCCAATCGGTGCCATCAAAATCTTCAAGAAAGATTCTTGATAAAAGTTTGGAGGAAGACCCGGCAAAGAAACCCATACCGGGACCCTTGATGGCTCGGCATCCTCATTGAATTCTGGTGACCATCTGAATGCACGGTAGAAGATCCCATTTATTTCACAAACCTCCCGTGATAATGCTTTGGTGAAATCAACTTCATTAGCCATGCGAACGAAGACGTTACGCGGTCTTCTCATGGCAGAAACTACTGGACTGGCCGTAAGGCCCCATCGACTGTGAATGAAAGCCCTCACAGCATCCAACGACGGACGGTTCTTCAAGAACTTGAGGACTATAGAGTAGTGGAAAGGTTCCGCTGATCTTGCTATTTCTTCTTTAGTAAACTGAAAATATACCTCACCTCCCAACATCTTTGGAAGCTTGGGTGCAAGAAGCATCTCTGGTATAGGTTGAGGGACGGCACCCACCAGATCGGCAAAGGAAGGCCGACCGGTGCCACCCTCTACGGCTGCCATGCAGCCTCACGTAAAGCCCAGACCCCGTGCGGCAGCAAGAACCCTATTCTTTGGAACCCGTGTACCTCATGTTTGCGCCTTAGAATTATCTTCCAGTCCATCCATAGGAGACGTAACCATAGGCTGCAAAATCTGGTCATTGCCAATAACCAAAGCCAATTCTCTATCAGCTTGAGCTCCACTTGATTCTGCACACATTGTCAAGTCTTTCTCATGCACTAAAGGCTCAGCTTCTTCCCTATCAATCTCAGCTTCTAAAGACACATCCCCTTCAGACTCAACCCCTTCATTACTTCCGTCTTTTAACGTCTGATCATTGGCCTCTAAATTTTGAATAACCAAAACAGAGGAAGACTCTACAGTCTTACCTGGTGGATCTTTCTTTGCATTGACCTCATCCTCCTTCTCCTTAGGAACCCAAACTCTATTTGATTTCATAGTCCTCAAGTTCTTGGGTTCTTTCCCTTCCTTGAGCTTAGTCCTACATGTTTTCAGATTATGTCCTTGCACTTTACAATAAGAACAAAATGCTGGCAAAGTTTCGTACTCCACCTCTTGAAAAATACTTGTAGGGTGCCTTGGCGTTCCAATCCAAAAAGAAGAGATTGGATCTTGATCAATGTTCATAAGCACGCAAACTCTCGCACCATCAGTTCTAGTCACACACCTTGTTGCATTATCCCTACGTAAACATATACCAATTGGAGCCACTATATTCCTTTGATATGATTCTTGATATAGGTTCGGAGGGAGACCAGGGAGCATAATCCACACTGGTACCTGCGCCGGTTCCTCATCCTCTTTAAACTCTATCGTCCATTGAAAGGCCCGGTATGCAGCCCCTTCAATGTCGTAACTTTCCCGTGAAATGGCTTACAAGAAATCGTCTTCATTTGAGAACCTTACAAAAACATTTTGTGCCCTGCACATCACAGACACCACTGGCTGCTTCGAAAGGCCCCATCAGCTATGTAGATCCAGAGAAGGCCTTTGCCGCAGGAACTTCAAGACCAAAGAAAATTGAAACAGAACAGCAACTGATCCAGTTCTTCCTTCGTAAATTGCACAAAAACTTCGCCCTCCACATGCTTAGGCTGCCGAAGTGGAATAGTTACCTCAGGGATAGCCTGAGGCGTATTTAGCAGTAATTTCACAAACGTCCTCTGCCGGACTGGGTTTCGTGGAGGGGGTTGGGAGCCCCTTGCATCAGACATGTTCGTACATGAAAGCACTCCCTAGTCAGGGAGCAAATTTCTCACGCATAAGTCTTGAGTCGTTCTTGGGGTTGACTAGGGACGTGAAAGCACTCCCTAGTCAGGGTCTGTTTGGGGTTGTGGTAGGACTCTTAAAAAGAGTCTTTATTTTAGTTGCAGAAGTCACAAAGAAGTAGAAGTTCTTATTGTCCTTTATCGTATTCTTTGGAATCCTGCGAGAGTTTTTAATATTGGATATTCAAAATGGTGATTTTTGGTGTTGCCAATATATGTATAAGAGGAGTGCTATATACTATGCCTCCTCAATTTGCCCACTTGGTGTGCTTCTTACTGTAAATCACATTTTTTTTCTTTTTTCTTTCAAATATTTTTAAACAAGTTTAAACATTTTTTAAAAAAAAAAAAAATCAATACACTAATAGTCACTTTCTTAACCATTAAGAAAAAAAAAGAAAATTAAATGCATGAGCAGTCAATATAAAGAGGCAAATTAAGAAGGCATAATAACATTATTCTATCTATAAATAGAACAGACCATATTATTCAAAGGAATTCTTTATCTTGCAAAATGGCCGCGGTACGCATAAAATGACTTTTAGGTCTAGAAAAGTTAGTACACTTTCAAGGTTTACTACTGTTCATTCAGAGGATCGATACCCACCTAACATTTTTAACAACACATTTTATAATTATAATTAAAGATATGAGTATTTTTATAAAATAATATTATTTTTATATATTATTTATAAAAATATTCCTAATTTAATGAGATAGTTGTGCAAAGTATTATGTGCTTATGATTTTTCGTTGATTTAAAATAGAAAAAACAAGTGATCTAGTGGAAAAGTGAAAAGGTGATCAGCAGTGTATTGACTACATTTCAAGGGCGAAGATATTAGATTTAGAATTTAGAAAGAACGGAAGTAAGTGGTTGATCTATTTTGTTTTTATACAAAGTTGTTCATAGTGGGCTCCCGACACTGGCCACCGAGAAGGTTAAATGCCTCTTTTTACTTTTATTTTTTATCTTTTTTTCATGCACTTTTTTATATATTTAAATATTTTTTTAAATTTATAATATCATTAAAAAATACTTATTTAATCACTAAATAAAAAAATAAAAAGAAAGTATTAGTAGAAATGCTCGGTACCCAAAATGGGAACCAAGCATTTCAATAGATGAGTAAGAAAGGGCCAATTGGGGGGTCTTACTTTAACCCCATCTGATCTGCCCACGTGATTGTTTTGATATTTGTTCTCTTAGGTCCATTTGGATTAAGAAATGATCTCAACTCATCTCATCTTATTATTATAACTTTCTTAACTTTTTACACAAAATATAATAAATAATTTAACTTTTTCAAATCTCAAAACAATAATAATATTAAAAAATAATATTTTAATAATATTTTATTCAACTTTCAACTTTTATCTCAACTGTCAATCCAAACGGAGCCGGACCTTGGCAATTTTACCCTTTTCTCTCTCGAAGCTCTGTTTTTTGCTAGGGCTCCTTATGTGTGCCCCATGGCTGCTGCCGGGGGTCTTCCTGGGCCTTCGGCGCCATCTGGGCGGCTTAGGTCCTTCGCTGACATGGTGGTGCAGCCTCCGCAGCCCTTATCGGAGGTGGAGATTCTGCTGCGTTCGGCAAAAGTGATTGATGGCAAATTTTGTGTGTTTTTCTCCAGAGAAGAAATCGAGCGGTCGGCTGTTCCCTTCAGGTTTTTCATGGTCCTTAAATTCCTCAAGCAGAGACCTTCTCTTGATGTGATTCGGGCGTTCATCCGAAGTAGATGGGGGTTGGATTTTCAACCCATTGTTTCGGCGATGCGCATGGCTCGTAACTTGTTTGTGCGTTTTCCGAATGAAGGTGATTTCGTGAAGGCGATTTCAAAGGAAGAAACGGACATAGATGGCGTACCATACCATGGGTTTCATTGGAACCTAGCTTTTGATGAGGAAGCAGAGCCATCGACGGTGCCGGTATGGGTTTTCCTCCCTGCTCTGCCTCCCAACTTTTATCATGAGGCTTACTTGAAAAATATAACTGCTTCAATTGGTAGATATTTATGTCGTGATATTGCTACAAAGTGTGCTACCAAAACCGATAGGGCTAGAGTGTGTTTGGAAATTGATGATGCAAAAGCCACTGTCTGTGGAATTTGGATTGGTACTCCTCACCATGAATTGAGTTGGTATATTGAAGTTGTATATGCGACATTGCTTGACTTTTGCACTAGATGTAAAATGCAGGGCCATAACTTGAAATTATGTAAATGGAAGGAGGGTATGAAGAAAGTGATAGAACGGAAGTTCAAAGGAGGGGAGAAGCAGATGCAAATTTGGAAGCCGATAACTCAAAAACATAAAGAGGATCAACCAACGAAGGAAGGGCTAAATGGGGCTTTGGTGAGATTGGAGCTCGACAGGGAGGCTGGACCCTGTTGCTCGAAAGAGGTTCATGAAGTTGATAACGTGGAAGGACTTGGGCAGGAAAATATTCAAGTTACGGTAGTAATGGGGGTGCACGAGATTCATGAAAAAGAGGTTGTATCGACTGAAAATATGTCACCTTTGAATGGCACTCAAAACTTGATTAAAAAAAAAAAAAAAAAAAAAACTGACGCTCTAATTATGTCAGTAGGCAAATAGCATGAAGACCAATTTTATCAACTTTGAGAATCCCTTTGAGCAAATGTGGCACTTCATTGTAGGTATTTCACATACCATTTTTCTGATCTGAAGCCCATCGTGCCAAGAAATCTGCTCCTGCATTGCCTTCTCTATAAATATGTCGTACCTTAACTTCCAAATTAGCAAGAATAATTTTTATCTTTTCCCAATAATCTTCAAGACACCATGTACCACATCTCCCTTTTTCTATCCAATTAACCATTATCTCCACTCTCCGAATTGCCAAATCCTTACAATATTGAAGACCATAGAAAAGCGCAATGAGCTCAGCTTCATTATTAGATCCATGCCCCAGTTCTTTAGCAAAAGCCTAAATAAGATTCCCCTTGTCATCTCTAATTAAACCACCTGCACCCACACGACCTGGATTTCCTAAAGAACTCCCATCCACATTTAATTTAAACCAGCTCGAGACCAGTTTCGTCCATTTCGCAAGACAAGCACTCTGCCTCTTAACAGGTTTAATAGGGATAGAAAAAAATTTCAGCACTTTTTCGTCTCCATCATTCATCTTTTTATTAGCACACAACCGAAGTCCCATCCAGGTAATAGCAGCCTTGATCAATCCCCACAAAGAGCCCACAGAACTCCTTTTACATTCCATATGTGCTTTACATCTCCAAACCCAAAGAGGCCAAGTCACAATAATAGGAACAAGAGCCAGCAAAGTACCTTTTTGAGTCGAATGAGCCGCTCGCCGAAACCATAATTCCATAGTTGCTTTCCATGATCTACTAGGGTCATACGACATCCCCAGCTGTAGAGATACATGTCTCCAGATATCTACTGCAACCATCCCATTTGCTAGGACATGATCTTGGTCTTCCACATACCCTTGATTATAACATTCACATTTTGAGGCCAAAGGAATGCCCAGATTGCTGATACGACTGTCAACGGTAAGGCTAAAATTAAAAGCCTTCCAAATAGTAACCAAATACTTCTTAGGAAGTGTAGAATGCCAAATCCAACAAGCCCATTCAGATTTGGGAGCATAAACACGGACACAATCCCAAGCCAACTTCAAAGAAAATTTCCCACTCAGATTTGGCTTCCAAATCAACAAGTCTTCTCCATCTTTTTGTTCCCCTAGGCAATTCAGAATTTCTTCCATTTTGGATTCCCCCACCGAACTGTGCAACAGGTCCACATCCCACCCATTATGAAGCCTGCATTCCCTTACTTTAAGAAGAGGACGATTAGATATCTCACAAGAATTTAAGAGGACACCTAATTTCAGCCAAGGATCACGCCAGAATGAGACATTTCCATCCTGAACCCGCCACCAGGAATTGCCTAAAATCTTTGGTACCATACCCACAATATGTCTCCAGAATAAAGTTCCTTTCCGAGGACACCCAGTTGGTTTTTTTTAAGGCTTGTTAGTTGCTGGTTGTTTTATTGGTTTTTTGGATTGTTTTTTACACTTGGTTTTTGGGTTAGTTTATAGCGTTCTATCCTGTAAACCCCCAAGTATAATGATGTTACCACGGTTTTTTTCCGCCACAAGTGAGGGTTTTTAATAAACTTGGGACGGGTCCGCTGTGTGTGTGGCTACCGACTCTTCATAAACAAAAAATAAAATAAAATCCAAATGGAGCCTAATAATGCTATTGTGTTCTAGGCTTTAAAAAAATTAAAGAATATAGTTTTTCTACTCGTAAACTAAATTGGTATGGAATTAGAAGGATACATTTTTATACGATTGATGCGACAGAAATTAAATCAAAACTCAAATTCTTCTACAAATCAAATTCTAAGAAGTAAATGATACCAATATTTTCAACTTATAAATAAAATTCTTCTTTTTACTTAACTTGACGAAAAAAAATCTTGATAAGGTCATGGGCATTCAAGTCGATTGAGGGCACACTGCCTACATGGGCCAATTAAAATCATGCTATAATTGCATGTAGTCAGTTCAAATTTTAAACACTCGCATCAATTTCTCACTTTCCAACTTTGTGAGATAAAAGTCTGATCTTATCCTAAAGTCATGCGTGCAGGATGGAAGGTGCTTAATGTTGGGGAAATCAATACAGCGGAATGAATGAAAGCAGAAATAAAAGAGAACACCTACGTACTCAGTGACACCAAGAATTAACATGGTTCGACAACTACCTATATCCACAGAAAAGAGCTTCACTAATAAATAGTGGAACACAAGAAAATATTACAGAGGAGGAGGATCACACTCCACTCAACTCAACTCTCTTCTTTTCTCTCAGAGATCTCATGGCTCTCTCTCTTCTTTTCTTCCTTGGGTGTATCTGAGGCTCTCGCTGGGAGCCTCAATTTATAGACGAACATATATCGCCTACCAGTATGAATGCATTTATTTTCATTCAATATGTTACTGCAAATGCAGTTACTTGTTGAGTGCTGAGCAGCCATTGTGGACTGCTCAGGGCATGGACTTCAGCAATTCTCCCCCTCCATGCCCATTTTCCTAGATGCTATCCATCCCAGCTATGTCTCTGCATAGCTCAAGCTTCTCACTTGTAACCACCTTCATCAGCATGTCCGCTGGATTCTCTTTCGTATGGATCTTCACAAACTTCAATAGCTCTTGTTCCATCGTTTCGCGTATCCAATGATAGCGGATGTCAATATTCTTGGTGCGGAAATGGTACATTGAATTCTTGCTCAAGTCTAGAGCACTTCAACTATCACAATGCACCTTGTAGTCTTCTTGACTAACCCCTAGTTCTTGGAGAAAACGCTTCATCCACATCTCTTTCCCAGCTTCCGCTACGACAATATACTCTGCCTCGGTTGTAGATAAAGCAACACACTTCTGCAATTTGAACTGCCAAGAGACAACTCCTCTTGCAAAGGTGAAGAGAAATCTCGAAGTAGATTTCCTACTATCCAGATCTCCTGCCATATCTGAATCAGTATAGCCTTCCAAAACTGGTTTAGCTTCCCCAAAACACAAGCATATCTTCGATGTACCTTTTAGGTACCTGAGAATCCACTTGACTGCTTCCCAATGATCATTTCCTGGATTTGAAAGAAATCTGCTCACCATGCCTACAACATGAGCAATATCTAGTCTGGTACAAACTATTGCATACATCAGGCTTCCTACTGCTGAAGAGTAGGGGAATGCTTCCATCTCTTCAATCTCTTTCTTTGAAGAAGGACACGAGCTCTTGCTAAAGTTGAAGTGGTTAGCAAGTGGAGTATTGACTGGTTTAGCATCTCCCATGTTGAAACGTCTGATAACCTGTTCAACATATTTTTGTTGTGATAGCCATACCCTTTTGGCTTTCCTATCACGAACAATCTTCATGCCCAAAATTTTTTGTGCTGGGCCTAAGTCCTTCATGTCAAAGGACTTGGATAGTTCCTTCTTTAGTTTGTTAATCATGGACCTATCCTCACCTATGATTAACATATCATCAACGTAAAGGAGTATGACAAACTTGTCATCCTGGAATCCTCGAACATAGAGACACTGATCTGCAACAAATCTCTTGTAACCATGACTCATCATGAATGAGTCGAACTTCTTGTACCATTGACTCGGCGCTTGCGTGAGGCCATAGAGACTCTTCTTTAACTTACAGACTAAGTGATCTTTCCCTAGAGCTTTAAACCCTTCTGGTTGCTCCATATAGATTTCCTCCTCCAAATCTCCACGGAGAAAGGCTGTCTTCACATCCATCTGTTCAAGTTCCAAATTCAAGCTGGCTACCAATCTGATATTGACATCATCTTCAACACTGGAGAAAATATCTCATCAAAGTTGATTCTCTTCTTCTGTTGGAATCCTTTGACAACCAATCTGGTCTTGTGCTTTATCAGCTTTCCTTGGCCATCTTTCTTTAGCTTGAACACCCATTTGTTCTTTAGGGTTTTCTTTCCTTTAAGAAGTTTTACCAACTCATAGGTCTGATTTTTCTGTAAAGAACTCATCTCATCTTGCATTGCCTGCACCCACAAGCTTCTATCAGCATGCGTTTGAACTTCCTGAAAGCTCTCCGGCTCCCCCACATCAGTAAGCATAATATAGTCTAATTCCAGATATCTCCTCAATGGAATCAGTAGGCGGCATCTTGCCGATCTTCTTGGTTGAGCTTCATTAACCAAAGGAGGTTCATCACCATCTAACTCTTGTGGTGGTACACCAACTTCTGGTGGAGAGGGTTCTTGCTCCCCTTGCTAGACACCCTGAGCTTCTTCTTCTGCTTCTGGATCTCGATCCTGCATATCCTCCTTATCTGTGGCGAACTGTAATGGTGCAAGATCTGGAGTATAGGAACTAAGCTCTACTGACATCGATGAAGCTTTAGTTCCTATATGATGGTTTTCATGGAACACAACGTCCCTACTTTTGACAATTCTCTTTGTCACTGGATCCCATAACTTGTATTTGAATTCTTCATCTCCATATCCAACAAAGATACATGGAGTTGACTTGACATCGAGTTTTTCTCTCAGCTCCTTGGATACGTGTGCAAAGGCTTTGCACCCAAACACTCTTAGGTGAGAGTAAGAGACATCTTTTCTAGACCAAACCTTCTCAGAAACTTCAAATTTCAGTGGTGCAAAAGGTGATCTGTTGATCAGGTAACAGGTAGCACGAATAGCTTCATCCCAGAATGGCTTTGGTAACTTGGCCATACTGAGCATGCATTTGTTCTTTCCATGATGATCCGATTCATTCTTTTGGCTACACCATTGTGCCGAGGGGTATATGGGACCGTCTTCTCATGTCGAATGCTGCGATCAATGCAGTATGCAGCGAACCTTTTGGAGATATATTCTCCTCCATTGTCCGTTCGCAGGCACTTCAACTTCTTTCCCGTCTCTCTTTCCACAAGGGTGTGGAAACTCTTGAAGTGCTCAAAGACCTGATCATTTGATTTCAAAGCATATACCCAGACCTTTCATATAGCATCATCAATGAATGTCACGAAATATCAGTTACCTCCTAATGACTCTTCTTCTATGGGACCACATACATCAGAGTGTACCAGACTCAACAATTCAGATCTTCTCTTAGTAGAGGAATTAAACGAGACTCTACATTGTTTCCCAAACAAATAGTACTCTTAAGGGTTTAACGTTGTTCTTTTGGCAACTTTGATGAGTGTCTTCTTCACAAGCGTATCTAACCCTTTCCACCCATGTGTCTGAGTCTTTTGTGCCACAAATTCGGTGATGCCTCGCCTCCCACTGCTTTGAAGCTATCAGAATCGATCTTCACATGGGTCATGTACAACGTACCACAAATATGTCCTTAGGTGACAACCATGGCACCTTGTGATAGCTTCCAAGTGCCTTTGCTGAAGTAGCTGTCATAGCCCTGTCGATCAAGAGTTGTTCTCGAAATCAGGTTGAGCCGAAGGTCAGGAATGTGTCAACATCCTTCAACACCATGGTGCAGCCAATGTTGGTTTTTATCTGCACTTCGCCAACTCCCACGATCTTCGAGGAACTAGCGTTCCCCATCCTTGCCGTACCAAAGTCTTCTGCTTTGTACATAGTGAAAAATTCACTATGGAAAGTGGCATGGTATGATGCTGCTGTGTCTAGCACCCACTCAACATCATGGTTTGCAACGTGCAGACACGTCTCGTCACTAGTGGAGAGTATTGCCACATCTCCCGAAAGAGTGACAAGAGTTTCACCATCTTTTTTCTTCAGCTTACTGCTTTGACCTTGCTCCCTTAAAAACTTGCGCAGTTTTTCCTCATGTGGCCTTCTTTGCCACAATGGTAACACTTCATGTTACCTATCTGCTGGTTCCTGCTACTGCCGGACCTTCCACGTGGCTGAGGCTTCCCTCTGTTTCTGCCTCCACTTCTCCCTCTATCATTACCTTGAGGCCTTTCTCTACTCTTGGTGACAAGGACATGAGATTGATTCATCCGCGTCTCCTTTCGTTTGGCCTCGTCATTGAACAATGGATCCTTAACTATCGTCATGGTAAATTTACCATCTGGAGTAGAGTTACTTAGGGAGACCACCAACATCTCCCAACTGTCTGGTAATGAATTGAGAAGTAGTAGGACTTGTGCTTCATCGCCAAGATTCAACTTGACGGACTCGAGTTGGATAATTAGGTTTTGAAACTCGCTAGTGTGCTCGACCACAGAGGTGTCGCTCTTCAACTTCAAGTTAACAAGTCGTCTCATCAAAGAGGGTCTCGTTTCGAGCAGTCTTAGCTTGATACATATCCTCTAACTTTTTTCAGAGGTTATATGCATCTGTCTCTTGGGCCACGTGGTGAAAAACACTATGGTCGATCTATTGCCTGATCTGACCAATAGTCTTCTTGTGCATCTTATTCCACACTTGATCTGTAAATTCATCTGGCTTATTCTTTTCATTTTCCAAGGGCTCAGACAGATCTTTACAGTTCAAGAGATCCTCCATCCGAGGTCTCCAAAGACTGTAGTTTGAGGCAGTCAGCTTTATCATGGCGCCTGATGCTAAATCCTCCATGGATTTAGACTGATTCTAAATACAAAATGCAAGTACAGGATCTTTGAGATGGAATATCACAAAACGGACAGCACCGTTGTGTCCGTAACGCCTGATTTTGTTGAAAACGAGTCTTGTTTCGTCAAAATTGATCTCAGATTGCACAAGGATGAGCAAAAGAACCAAAACAGAAACTATGTCGCATGTGTAGTGTGTGGCGCGCGAAAAATGCATAGGCGCGTGTGCTTCACGCGCAGAAACCTCATTTGTGCGCGTGGAACGCTTAGGCGCATGGAAGTCATGTGCCCTTTATGTGTCTGTAGCACGTGTGGAGGGTGGACATCATGCGCAAAGACTTCTTTGAAGCGCGTGCAGTGTGTGGTGCGCTTGGGGGTCACGCGCTCTATCCTCTCCTGGGCGCGTGTGGTGGGTGTCAAGAGTGGGCTTCACTCTCCGATCTTCAGGCGGCACGTGAGTGCGCGTGCGGCATACATTCGGCCTTTGGTTTTCACTGCTTTTCTTATCTCGGTGAGATGAACACAGTGGTATGCTCAAATTTGGAAATTGAGCAACGCACTAAAAACGAGTTTTCTATTAAAAACTCCCAACAATCACTTTGATACCACTTGTTGGGAAAATCAACACAGTGAAATGAATAAAAGCGGAAATAAAAGAGTACACCTATATATTCAATGACACCAAGAATTTAACGTGGTTCGGCAGCTGCCTACATCTACAAAAAAGAGTTTCACTAATAAATAGTGGAACACAAGAAAATATTACAGAGGAGGAGGATCACACTTCACTCAACTCAACTCTCTTCTTTTCTCTCAGAGCTCTCTTGACTCTCTCTTTTCTTTTCTTCCTTGGGTGTATCTGAGGCTCTCACTGGGAGCCTCAATTTATAGGCAAACATATATCGCCTACCAGTATGAATGCATTTATTTGCATTCAATATGTAACTGCAAATGCAGTTACTTGTTGAGCGTTGAGCGCTGAGCAGCCATTGTGAACTGCTCAGGGCATGGACTTCAGCCATTGTGGACTGCTCAGGGCATGGACCTTAGCCATTGGGGGGTGGGACAAAATACAAAATTCTCATCTCATCTCATCTCATCATTACACTTTTTTCAAATCTCCATACAAAATATAATAAAAAATTCAACTTCTTCAAATTATAAAACAATAATAATATTAAAACATAATACTTTAAACTTTCAAACAAAACACAAAATTCTCATCTCACCCCCCAAACCTGCCCACGCCGTTTTGTTTAGAAAGTCATCTCATTGTATCTAATCCTATCTCAATATCCAAACATCATTGAAATATAAATATTTTTTAATTTCAAGTTTTTAATTTTTTCATCTAATCATTACCTAATTATTACAATTTTTTTAAACTTCCAAACAAAACACAAAAAATAATTTAACTTTTACAAATCATACTCAAGTTGTTTGGTTTGATAAAAGCAATCTCTTGTAAGGGCTTGTTTATTGATTCAATGAATGAATTGTTGATTATCAAAAAAAAAAAAAAAAAACTTTTACAAATTCCAAAACAAAAATAATATTAAAAAATTAAATTCTAACAAGATTTTAAACTTTATAATAATTTTATTCAATTTTTTGTCTATACTTTCTCAAAACTCAATAAAACATCTTAACTCAAATCATTTCACTGCTATTCATAGATTTTTGATCACATATCTTCTCATCTGTGTAACCAAACGAGACTGGCTATGTTTGACAAATCTCCACTCTTTTCAAAATTTTTTATAATTTCCTTCCAAAATATTATTCAAATATAAAATGCTTTTCTATTTCAAATATTCAACTTATTCATTTAATCATTATACTTTTTTCAAACTTCCACATATAAAAAAAATAATAATAAACTTTTTCAAATTTTGAAAAAAATATATATATTTAATTAAATAATATTTAAACTTTATAATATTTTTATTCAACTTTTTATCTCTCATTTCTTAAAACCCAATCAAACATTAACCGTTTAGGCCCCATAATAATTATCTTGTCTTACACCTTAATTTTCTTTGGTTGATATGCTAATATATATCTAACCCCTTTCGAAGAATAACATGCAAGTTTAATTAAGAATCAAATTTCACTCACTTCTAGGTGCGAAACAAACCTCACCATGGTCGGCACGGGGATGCAACATCAGAACCCGTATAGCTAGCCTGTTTGGGTTTGAGTTTTGGAGGTTTAAAAAGTAATTTTAACAGCCTAAAATCTCATTTAAAGAAAAAATAATATATTTGATAAATTTATAAAAAGTGGATTAAGCAATTAAAAAAACATTGAAAGTTCACTTTTTAAGACAATACCAAATTGAAGCTTTTGTTAAAAACTACTATAACTAACTTTAAAAACACTTGGGATGCATGTTTAGCAAACTATGGGTCACTTCACCATTCGATCAGCAGTCATTACTTTAAAAGAAGTAAATCATATGATGGGATTTCGAATTATTTTCAAATTTTATTAGATCTAGACAGATTGTATAGATTTAATTATAAAGTAATATTCAGACCATGTTATTTTTTTACACTATTATTTTTTCATGGCGACCATTGATGCGTCTTGTAACAGACTTTCCTTTTCGTAGATAACCACTGTTTTTTTTTAAGGAGAAAAATGAGAATAGTTATTTAAAAATAACAAAAGTAACATCATGTATTCTAGTATATTTTTACTGAAAGATTATTTTTATTTATTCAAAAATTTATTCTCTTATTTTAAAATTGTTGGATTTTTAGTGAATTTATTTTTATGATTTTAATTGGGTGAAAATTATTTTTATGTGTTTTCTTAATATTTATTTATTGTTATGCATTTAAATTACTTTTCTTATTTAATTAATTACTGCAAGATTAATTATTTCAATTTCACTTTACCATTATGTTTAAATTATTTTATTTAACTTGTGGTTTTGAAATCGTTTGTGTTGGATCATTTTTGTGACCCAAATTATGAGGATTGAACCTCATTTCTTTTCTCTCCATTTTCTCTTTCCTCTCCTTTTCTTTTCTCTTTCTATTCTTTTTCCTCATTTCTTCCTTCGGTCTCTCCCTCCCGCGCGCGACACTCTCTTTCTCCCTCTCTCCATCCGTTCCTTCTTCTCCACCCAGCGCCGCCGTGAGCCAGCGATGATCGACACCGCCCAGCCCGTTAGCCTCCCTAGTCGCCGGCAACCTCACCCCACCAACCTCAGCTCCATTCGCGCCTCCGTTAGCCACTACGAGCCTCTCCAAGCCGCGACACTCTTTCCGCCGCGCCACCATTGGCCACCATCTTCTCACCACTTCTTCCCCGACCTCTTAGCAACCCATTGGACCCAACCCTAGCTCCGATCCGTCATCGGTGAAGCACAACCAACCCCATTTCCGATTTGTGTGTTTTTGGTCTTCTACCGCCGCCCACGCCGCCACCCACGGCCAACCTTCACCACCACTAGCTTCACCGACGTCCCTAAGTCATACCCTATCAATTTTGGGTCTTCGTTTGTCTCCGTTGAAAAGTGGGTATTTGAGACCCACGGC
>QEOW01000066.1:113778-134374 GCA_003123825.1 Juglans hindsii | reverse complement strand
TTTTCTCTTTCTTTTCTTTTTCCTCATTTCTTCCTTCGGTCTCTCCCTCCTGCGCGCGACACTCTCTTTCTCCCTCTCTCTGTCCGTTCCTTCTTCTCCACCTAGCGCCGTCATGAGCCGGCGGTGATCGACACCGCCCAGCCCGTTAGCCTCCCTAGCCGCCGGCGACCTCACCCCAACAACCTTAGCATCATTCGCGCCGCCGTTAGCCACCACGAGCCTCTCCAAGCCGCGGCACTCTTTCTGTCGCAGCGCCGCCGTAGCGCCACCATTTCCGATTTGGGTGTTTTTGGTCTTCTACCGTCGCCCACGCCACCATCCACGACCAACCTTCACCACCACTAGCTTCACCGACCTCCCTAGGCCCTACCCTATCAATTTTGGGTCTTCGTTTGTCTCCGTTGAAAATTGGGTATTTGAGACCCACGGCCACAGTGCATTTTGCAATGTTACGTTGCTCAGACGTCACTTCTTGTAGCTTCGTGATCCTTCGAAAATTGCTATATAACACTGTAAGTATTTCTCCAAAGAACTTTCGTGATTTAAATGTATTTTTGCACTAACGCATTTCACTGTATTTGGCTGAACATGTCGGACTGAGTTCGAGGAGTACGTGGGTCGGATGGATTGGTGATTGGAGTTGTTGGCNTTGAAAATTGGGTATTTGAGACCCACGGCCACAGTGCATTTTGCAATGTTACGTTGCTCAGACGTCACTTCTTGTAGCTTCGTGATCCTTCGAAAATTGCTATATAGCACTGTAAGTATTTCTCCAAAGAACTTTCGTGATTTAAATGTATTTTTGCACTAACGCATTTCACTGTATTTGGCTGAACATGTCGGACTGAGTTCGAGGAGTACGTGGGTCGGATGGATTGGTGATTGGAGTTGTTGGTGTGATTGATTGGGTTGGTAATTGTTGGTTTGGATATTGTGTTGTTCATATACATTGCATTTTGCACGCATGATCATGTTTGTAAAGGAAACTGGGTTTTCGTGTATTGCATTCATGTTCATGTGTTTATGAAAATTGGGTTTTCATGTGAGAATGGATTTTGGGTGAGTGTGTATCACTACCCCAAGCCGAGATGGGGCATTATCTCGGTGGAGCTCCTCTGGTTACTCGGGAGCGGAATATACTAAGTAACGTCCCTGGATTGTCGCTGGGCGACAATGGGATCGGACTAGATGGTCTCGTGCCGACTCTGTGGTCCTTCTGCTGGTGGGGACTAGAGGATGTCAGGCCATGAACGTGCTGGGTGCGGAACTGGACATCGCTACGAAGCCAGGACGTGCAGATGGTCCCTAGGGGAGACCACCTAGGGACCATGGTGCATATGGTAATAATGGATAAATGAACTATTTTCTAAGAAAATAGTGTGTGTTGGATTTTGTGTGAATTATTTTCTGGAAAAATGTTTTACGGATACTTTAGGCCAAATGGGATTTTGGCGTGTGTTGGAAAAATAGTCATTTTCGGGGAAAATGATGTTTTGAGGAAAATGCATATTTTATCATATGCATGCATGTTGGTTGCATTAATGCATTTTCATTACGTGGTTATTTGGGTTATACTTTCTGCGGTACCATTTTGTGGTAACGCAGATTTTGATGCAGATGAGGAGGATGAGGGCGAGCCTGAGGAGACGGCTCCGCCCGAGGAGTGATCTGGGATCACTTGCTTAGTTATTTTATTTTACTGAACTGTATTTTAATTTTGGATGACTGTATAACTACTTTGTAAACCTCTACTGATTTTTAGATTGTATTTAAATTCTGGTACTTAGTTGACTATTCTGTTGCGTTATTTTGTACACCGTTGCATGTATACACACACTTGGCACTTTCGTTGGGATGCGTGACTGTGTTGTTATCATCCTGGCTTCTCGATTCTTGTGTTTCCTTACATGGGGGTCGGGGGCGCCACAACAATTGTATATCAGATAAATAAAAGATAATGAAGGTTATTAAGCTAAGAATAATAGTTGTTTAAAGGGAAAAACATAAGTCACATGAACTGTAATAACATACTTGAATTGACAAGGAAAACAACTTCAATTACTGATCTTCGAGGGATTAGGAACCTCCAAACTTTTATTAACTTTCTTCAATGTATTACAAAGGGAAAAGGCTTCAGTATTTATAGAAGCCTTATGATTGTTTACAATGGCTACAAAAGGGCACAATGGTAATTCTTAGCAATTAAGTAAGGACATAAAGGTATATTAAGACCTTAAAAGGAACACATGCAGAACACGTGACTAACTAACTAAACTAACAGATGCCTTCCTCACATTCCTTCATTTCCCAGCTCGAGCTTGCTTCCTGGTATGAATTGTCATAACAACTGCCCTTCACTTCAAAAGACCTTGCCCACAAGGTCAGGGTAATGAGTCCTCAACTGCTCAACAGGTTCCCCAAGTGGAATTTACCTCATCCATACCACGCCATTTCACCAACAGCTCGATAAAAGGTTTATTATTCACAACAGTCATACGCCTGTGAAGAATAGCTTCAGGTTCCACCTTAAAATTCCCATGAGAATCCACCAATGGTAATACAGGAGAGATCTAGGAATCAGGGCCAATGTATTGCTTCAATCTCGAGACATGAAACACGGGATGAACTTGGTGGCAACTCAAGTCTGTAAGCTACCTCTCCAATGCATTCCAAAATTTTGAATGGACCACAATATCTGGCAGCTAACTTGGATCTGCTGGCTTGACTAATAGTCTGTTGTTTATACTTATGCATTTTCAAATAGACTAAATCACCCACCTGAAACTTCCTCTGAATGTGATGTTTATCATATTGTTGTTTCATAGCAACCTGTGCAGCCATCAAGTTCTTTTTCAACAACCTTAGTATCTCATCTCTTGACTTTAACTCCCTGCCCACAGCTTCATTCCGAGTAGTGCCATCAACATACTAAATTAAGGTTGGAGGAGGGACTCCATATAATGCCTCAAACGGTGTCATTTTAGTCGAAGAGTGGACTGAGGTATTATACCACCACTCAGCCCAAGGAAGCCAATGCACCCACTATTTGGGTCTCTCACTAACAAAACATCTAAGATATTGTTGCACACATTTATTAACCACTTCAGTCTGCCCATTTGATTGTGGATGGTAAGCAGATGTGAAGTGTAGTTTAGTCCCTTGCAATTTAAACAACTCTCTCCAAAAATTACTTGTGAAAATGACATCCCTATTAGTTACAATGGTTGATGGCAACCCATGTAATTTGAATACCTGAGATGTAAAGACAGCAACCACTGATGCAGCTGTATAAGGGTGAGAAAAAGGTAAAAAATGTGCATACTTGGTGAGCCTATCGACTACCACCAATATAACAGAAAACCCTTTTGAACATGGTAAGGAATCAATAAAATCCATGGAGATGTCACTCCAAGATCTGCTCGGAAGTGGCAAGGGCTGCAATAACCCAGCAGGTTGTAAATTTTCTATCTTACACCTTTGGCAAATTCGGCATTCCTTGATAAATTGCTTAATGTCTCTCCTCATGCCACTCCATATAAAATCTACCCTTGCTCGATGTAGGGCCTTATGGTAACCAGAATGGCCCCCAAAGGCACTGCTGTGTATAAACTGCAAGACTTGATCCTTCATAGGGGATGAAGATGACAAGAAGAGCCTGCCTTTCTTGAATAACAACCCATTTCTGACTTCAAACTTCTTATCAGAAAGCTTGCCTTCTTGGAGCTTTTGACAAATAACTGAAATTTCTTCATCATCCAAGTAAGAATGTCTCAATTGTTCTAACCAAAGGGGATCAAGGACTGTGATAGCCAACATTTCAACATATCCTTCCTCTACTTCCTCTGTTCTCAAGATACTATCTGCTGCCACATTATCCTTGCCATGCTTATTCTCAATTGTGAAATCATAGCCAAGCAACTTGGTAATCCATTTTTGTTGAGATGGAGTTCCTATCTTTTGTTCCAAAAGAAACTTCAAACTTTGTTGATCTGTTCTTGTTACAAACTTAGCACCCAATAGGTATGGTCTCCATTTCTTCACAGCTACTACTATTGCAAGAAATTCTTTTTCATATGTAGATAGATCCAATGCTTTTCCCTTCAAGGCTTGACTCAAGAATGCTAAGGGCCTCCCTTCCAAACCCATGACAGCACCAATCCCTTGACCAGAAGCATCACATTCCAACACAAATGGCTTGGAGAAATCTGGTAAAGCCAAGACAGGTGGGTTTGTCACAGCCTTTTTTAGATTTGTAAATGTTGTAGTAGCTTCATTTTCCCAAATAAAAGCATCTTTCTTTAACAAATTTGTCAATGGGGTGGCAATGGAGCCATACCCTTTGACAAATTTCCTGTAGTAACCAATTAGACCAAGAAATCCTCTTAATGACTTAAGGGATTTTGGTAGAGGCCACTCGAGCATTGCCTTGATCTTGGCTGTATCTGCTTTGACACCCTTTGCAGAGACTAAGTGGCCCAAGTATTCAATCTCCTCACAAGCAAACATGCACTTATTCTTTTTGCAAAAAGAGTATTTTCTGCCAATGTATCCAAAACCATAGAAAGATGTTCTACATGGTCTGCTATTGATTTACTATAGATCAAAATATCATAAAAAAAAAACAATAACAAACTTCCTTAAAAAAGGTTGAAAGACCTCATTCAAAAAGGATTGAAAAGTGGCTGAAGCATTGGTTAAGCCAAAGGGCATAACCAGAAACTCATACTGCCCTTGGTGTGTTCTGAATGCAGATTTTTCAATGTCTTCTTCCTTCATAAGAATCTAGTGGTACCCAGATCTAAGATCTAACTTAGAAAATATTGAGGCTTCATGCAATTCATCCAGAAGTTCATCAATTACAGGAATGGAGAATTTGTGTTTAATTGTTTCTCTGTTTAAGCCCCTATAATCTATACACATGCGCCATGATCCATCATATTTTCTTACCAAGAGGACAGGTGATGAGAAAGGGGATTGACTGCTCCTTATGACTCCAGCATCCAACAATTCTTTAACTATTTTTTCTCTTTCAGTTTTTTGAAAAAAAAAAGATACCTGTAAGGTCGAGTAGATATTGGCATGGTCCCCTCCTTGAAGTTTATTTGATGATCTTTTGTTCTTCTTTGAGGCAAGCCCTTTGGTTCAGCAAAGACATGGTCATATTTAGCCAACACTGCCTCGATGTCAGCAGCATACATGCCCAAGCGTCCTCTAGTCCCCGCCAGCAGAGGGACTATGGAGTCAGCACGAGACCATCTTGTCCGATCCTACTGTCGCCCAGCAACAATCCAGGGGACGTCACTTAGTATATTACGCTCCCGAGTGACTAGAGGAGCTCCACCGAGATAATGCCCATCTCGGCTTGGGGGTCGTGATACACACGCACCCAACAAATCATTTCACATGAAAACCCAGTTTTCAATAACACATGAACATGAATGCAATACCTGAAAAACCTAGTTTTCCTTTACAAACATGATCATGCATGCAATCATTAAATGTACATTTACCGACCCAAATCAACAACCATCAATAAACAACCCAAACAAATCAAACCAAACAACTCCATTCACCAAACCATCCGACCCCCGTACTCCTCGGACTCAGTCCAGCAAAACCAATTAACGGTCCAAATACAGTGTAATGTGTTAGTGCAAAAATACATTAAATTCACAAGAATTCTTTGGAAAATACTTACAGCGCTATATAGCAATTTCCGGAGGATAACGGAGGTGCAAGAAGTAGAAATGCAGCTGCAGAACAGTGCCAAATGCACTGTGACCGTGGGTCTCAAATACCCACTTTTGAACGGGTGCAAACGAAGACCCGAGATTGATAGGGTAGGGCCTAGGGATGTCGGTGAAGCTAATGGTGGTGATGGTTGGCCGTGGGTGGCGGTAGAAGACCAAAAACACCCAAATCGAAAATGAGGTTGGATGTGCTTCACCGGAGGTGGGGTTGGGTCCAATGGGTTGCTAGGAGGTGGAGGATGAAGTGGTGAAGAAATGGCGGCCAATGGTGGCGCGACGGCGGCGCTAGAGCAAAAATGGTGGCCGCGGCTTGGTGTGGTGCGTGGGGGCTAACGACGGCGCAGTTGGGGTTGAAATCGGAGGGTGGTGGTCGCCAGTGGCTGGGGGAGCTGGTGGGCCTGGCGGTGTTGCGCACGGCAGCGCGAGGCGGCAGGGCTGGGTGGATGAAGAACGACACACGAGAGAGAAAGGGAGAGGGCATGCGCGCGAGAAGAGAACCAGGAAAAAGAAAAGAAAAGAAAGGAAAGAAAAGAAGAAAAGGAAAAATGAAGAAAAAGAAAAGAGGAAAGAGAAAATGTAGGGAAAGAAATGAAGTCCAATCCTCACATCTTGGGTCACAAAAATGATCCAACGGAAATGATTTTAAAACAGCAAGTGAAATAAAATAATTCAAACGTAGTGATTAAAATGAAAATAAATAATTAAACCCAACAATAAGTTAATTTAATTTGAGAATAAATTTAAACGCATAACAATAATTAATTTAAAGAAAGCACTTCAAAAATAATTTTTGTAAACTAAAAATCATAAAAATAACCCAATAAAAAATCCAACAATTTAAAAACAAGAGAATAAATTTTGAATCAATAAAAATAATTCCTTCATTAAAAATATACTAAAATACGGGGTGTTACATTTTCGTTATAAAGGATAAATTATAAAAATACCCCTAAACTTTCAAATATTGCTACTACTGCAATTGCTCTCCAATCTTAACCAAAATCCATAGTCCATATGTGTAACGCTCGTCCTTGTGGTGGGACGTTTTACAAAATATTTTTATAAAAGGACGACGGGAATTACCGTCCGATTTAAAACTTTTCACTTGCATACCCAGGGTGTAAGACTCCACATTTATAATTTAAAAGAAGTTTACAGTGGAAAACATAAATCTTGAAATAGAAAGGCCTCTCGTACGTTTAAAACTCGTGCCTAGACTTCCGTGCTCTTCTCCATGGGCCGTGTCCGTCCTGATCGTGCAGTTCCTGTGGGGGGAGGGACATGCATAAAAACTAAAATGAGTCGAAGACTCGTAAGCATTACATCATACAGTTAAAATATAACAACATAGGTTTTCAATCATGCATTCATCACTCGTACATACTGTTACGTGCGTGCATACGTGTCTGGCATGCCTTCATTTGAAAACGTCACTGGACAGGGCTTTTCCTTTCAAAAGACTTTACTTTATTTAAAACGTGTCACCTGTCAGTGCCTTCATTTCTTAAAGAGTCCGTGCTCTCGTGCTCTTGTGCATACATGTGCATTCGTGCGTTCGTGCAAACGTGCATACATCCATTCTTTCTTATCACTTTCATAGGCCAGTATACACTGTTACCCCTCGTATGATTGGGGTTAGTGGTCTTCCTTTGGACCCGGATTCCGCCCGTGGCCACGGGTTGGGAATCCCTTTCATAGGGGGTAGCACTAGGTGCACTTCTAGTACTACTTACCCCGCATTACAATCTGCCCATTCATTGGTACCCTTTCATTCATTCATGTGGCCGTTACGTGTCTTCATACATTCATGCTTTCATTTCTTTCTTTCTTGCTTTTCATTCATGCGTTCATTCTTTCATGTCAGCTCGAAAGAGCTGGAGCTTTTGTTCAGTTCTTTCTTTCATTTACAGTCCTTTCTTTTCATGAGAAAATATTTCTTTTCATGAGAAAATATCGTTTGAGGCGTAAGCCCGAAAATGGTCTTTTCGTCTTTCAGTTCATTTCAGTTCTATCTTTTATTTAACGGTTCGTTCTTGAAAACTTCATTTGAGAACATACATGGGCTTAAACGTCTGCTTTCGTGGCATCCCATAAGCGTCACCTTGAACGTCGTCAATCATGGCATCCACGAGCGTTACCTTGTGGCGCACATGAGAGCGTCGGTTCGTAGGATTCACAAAAGCATCCGCTTTCATGCCTTTCATGCATCTTCGTTGGTTTATGGATTTTCTTAGAAAATACATACAATAGATACAGCATATCGTCATCCATTCACATGCGTACAATTAATACTTTGGTTGCGTAAAAAGGGGCTGCCAAGGAGGGGCCGTACATACTTATACCTTTGAACATTTAGCATTTTCTTTCATAAAGCGTCTTTCGTCTCTTTTCGTGAGCGTCTTAAAGGAAAAGCATTTGTTGTATCTTGGAAAACTCTAGAAGAGTATGAACGTAACACCTGCTTGGACTCCATGCTACTTGCATGTCATGCAGTCCATTCATGCTTGTCAGATGGCAACCTACATGCATACACATAACCTTAACGTCATTCTCTGTCTAATGCATAAGCAACTTAACCATAAATAGAACTATTCTATATTTGAAACACTCTCATTCTATCCCGTGCACTTACGTGCCCTGTACTAGGTTAAACCCTTCGGGGACCACTTACGGTCACCACATCTTCCAACTCAAAGTCTTGCCTCGAGTGCTCATCCACTAAAGTGAATCCATGATTCACCTTAGGATTAAGACATTAAGGCTTCTGTCTCATTCTTCACATTAATCACATTCCGACGCATGATTCCGACCGTTGGAATCACATATACCGATCCTAGATAATACGCCCATCACTACCTTCATGCATCTTAGCCCACACTAAATCCTCATTCCCATCCATACAAATTATATGGTTCTAAGCCAACTCTGAGGCATAGGCACCGTGCAACCATACTCAGAACCGATTACCCATTACACATGGTGAATCCGTCCGACACATGTGTCTCACCATTTACACATGTGCCTTACCCCTTTATCACCTTAGATCAACATATATAAAACGTTGATCACCTGCTCGTAGGGACAAGGGCCATACTCAGATACCAATCTTCTCTTAACCCGGGTAGCATGACTCTTCATGCTACCCGTCCCTTTTGACAGTTCATCTAAACACTTAACACGACAAGACTTCGTTTACAACTATGCCTTATGCCATGTCATATAGCCTGAGATTGCTCCAGAGCTACACTGTGACCTTGTCGGGTTACCCAACATTCTGCTACATCAACTCTTGACTCATCACGAGTACGGTTCTTTACGTACTCCCATCACATCGTGACATCTCGTCACGTTCCCTTTACACCATTCCTACACTTTAATACTTCACCCATCATAAGCATGACTTCCAATAACCACGTCACTTCGTGAAGTTGCCCAGTCATGCTTTCGCTGCGTACTCTTACACTTGTCCCGCTACTTCGTCCATCGCAAGCATGACTGTCAATAGTCATGTCACTTCGTGACATTCTTCAATCATGCTTGTTCTGCTACTTCACGCCTATTCTCAGTCATAAGTCAAGTATGGTGACACCCGTCACCTTAGACTACAGGCCTCACCATAACTACTTTGGGACACTGTTCCACAGTTCCCGATACTATTCACCACGTTCTATGCCTATCAACTGCATAACCATCTTTATCACTGCGACATGCCATACAATGTGTCACTGCACTTCGTGGAGTACACTCCGCGCATACTCCCTCCATATACGCCACAACTCATCACCATTATAGCATACATGCCATATAGTGCATCACTCCACTACATGGAATACACTCTACATATATTCCATGCACGTTACGTGACATCACCACTATGGCATACACGCCATATGGTGCGTCACTCCACTACATGGAATACACTCTGCATATGTTCCATGCACGTTACGTCACATCACCACTATGGCATACAACGCCATATGTTTACAGCGGAAAACATGAATCTTGAAATAAAAAGGCCTCTCGTACGTTTAAAACTCGTGCCTAGACTTCTGTGCTCTTCCCCATGGGCCATGTCCGTCCTGATCGTGCAGTTCTTGTGGGGGGAAGGACATGCATAAAAACTAAATGAGTCAAAGACTCGTAAGCATTACTTCATACAGTTAAAATATAACAACATAGGTTTTCAATCATGCATTCATCACTCGTACATACTGTTATGTGCGTGCATACGTGTCTTGCGTGCGTTCATTTGAAAACATCACTGGACAGGGCTTTTCCTTTCAAAAGACTTTCCTATATTTAAAACGTGTCCCCCGTCAATACCAATGGTTGCATGTATGAGACCAAGGAGATGCTCAAACTCCGCGTTCTTGAATCTAAACCCGACCATTAAATGTTCATATACCATTTTTAGAAGTGAAGGGGTGAGAGCTTCATGTGCCAGACAAAGTAGATGCTTAATCTTTTTGGTTGAATTATAACTTGATGCATCAACATCCCATTCAAATGGTAAAAAGCCAGAGAGAAAATTGAGGGCAAGATCATTAAGTCGTGTCTGGATAATCTGAGTTGTGGAGGTAGAGCTTTCAACACTAATTCCATCTTTCTCCTCATCAATATCGACAATGTGTTCTCCTAAATTTTTGAATCTGTTATGAAGTAGTGTGCTGTTACTCTCACTCATCCCGAACAATTTAGCTAGAACAAAGAATGGAAGTTGATTTTCAAATAACAGTAGATCACAAGCTATTCTAGGAAGCACCCACTTCATTTGAAAGATTGGGTCATTGTGACAATCTTCTGTTTTACAATAGATTCCATACTTGTGGTACAACTCAATAATGAAACACCCATCAAGTACCATCATTTCTACAAACTCATCTGAGGTGTGGCTAATGTGTTCTCCATAGCATTTAAGAGATGTTTCTTCCAATTCTTTCAAGGTAGTAATGTATGTTTCTACACTTCCTTTCATTCTTTTAAGCATTAGTTGTAGATAGCGCAATTTATGCTCTTCCATAAACCCCTGCCCAGCCTCGCTTGGTCGTTGTAAGGACCGATGGTAAGCAGCACAGGCTTGTAAGCCTTCTCGCTTACGTCACGTAATCACTCATGCACTTTATACATCGAACACTCTTTAGGATTTCTAGTCAACCCAACATTCTTTCCCTCAAATTCCTTTATACGAGTGGACAATGTCTTCTTGATCATATTGTAAAGAAGTAGTACAAGTCTCTGTTCCTAATACAAACCATACAATTTCTCAATAATTTTAACAAAAATTTCTGATAGAAAAACACAAGCTTTTTAATTGTTAATACGAATAGAGAGCATACCTCATGTTCTAGAGAAATAGTACAAATATCTGCTCCATGTATTTGCATACAAATTTCCATTAACATGTAACAGTAAGACAGATTAAGCTTTCCACTAAACTGGATTGGAGGATTTCATTAGCTAGCATATCTTGTGCCATTAAGTAGGATGTACGAAACATGCTTTTTTAATAGGATTAATGTAAGTGTTTTAAGGGATACTTGTCAATTTAGAGGTCTATGTAATTTCTTCCATTCCAATCTAAAAGGTGCTAAAGCTAGAAATCATGCATCCCTTTATCTTGAGGTTTCTTTCTTTCCTTTTACTTTGTTTAGACAATTGGCCGGTGCTTTTTTAGTATTGTGGCTTAGTTTCCAATTTCTGTAGTGGGAATTATTATTTATCTTTCTATTCCAACTTTCAAAATCACAAAAGCAGTTGAACTAAGTAGAAATACTATGCCATTGATCACCAACGTGGACTATATGCAAATTCTGCCCATAATTCAGCAACAAAGCCAATGGATTATTCGAGAGGGTTCAACTTCTTTTTGGTTTGGGAATGGGGCAGGGAATGGATCCTTGGTTCATAAGGGTTTTGTCATCACTTATTCTTACTTTACAGGTCAAGCACTCAATTACACAGGTTTGCTTCATGAGGTAAACGAATTCTCCATTAGACTGCGACAAGAATAGACACGAGAGTATGTAGATGACCTTTTTTACTTTGAAGTCTACATGGAACTTATTGAGAGACCATGGTCCCAACTTTCCTCCTTCCGGTTTTATATGGAACAATATGCAGAACCCCATAAAAGTAAATATATTTGTTTGGAAACTATGGCATAATAAAATACTTCTTGATGATCGAATTCAATAGTGTGGAATGGCTTTAGCATCGAAATGTGTATGTTGCTCTCATGATTCTAGACAGTTGGCATCTCATGTTTTCTTGAGCTATGCACTAGTTGGTGTTGTATGGCAATACACTTCCTAGATGTTGGAGATATATTTTTCAAACTATTTCATTATTATTTACAAACTATCTCACTAGTATTCACATATTTTTCCGTATATTCTCATTTCAGTTGTTTAACCAAACGAGAGGCCTAAGTGTTTTAAGGGATGCTGGTCAATTTAGTGGTCTGAGGAATTTCTTCCATTCCAATGTAAAAGGTGCTAAAGCTAGAAATCATGCATCCGTTTATTTTGGGGTTTATTCCTTTCCATTTATTTTGTTTAGACACTTGGTAGGTGATTTTTTTAGTATCGTCGCTTAGGATCCATCCATAGTACACTGGGAATTATTATTTATCTTTCCATTCAGACTTTCAACATCGCAAAAGTAGCTAAACTGAATGGAAATACTGTGCCATTCCTTTTCAGCACCTAGATTGGGTGGAATATCATTAGTGGAGTGCCTTACTGTAAATAGATTCCATTCCATCCCAAAGGTTCAGGCACTCAATAACCTAGCTATGCTTCAGGAGGTAAACAAACTCTACATCAGGTTGCTAGAAGGAACATACATTAGATTATGGAAACATACTCTAAATGGACTTTTTACTTTGAAGTCTGTATGGAACTTATTGAGGGACCAAGGCCCTAGCTTTCCTCATTCCAATTTTAAATTGAACAATACCCACCTCACAAAGGTTATAACGAAATACCACTTGTTGATAGAATTCAACAGTGTGGAATTCTTTTAGCATCAAAATGTGTATGTTGCTCTCGTGGTTTTACACAGTCTACAGCTCGTGTTTTCTTGAGCTATGCTAACTCTAGTTGTTGTTGTTGTATGGCAACACTCTTCCTTCACTTTGGTTTGTCACTTCCACTTCGTAGCTGTTGGAGAGATAGATCTACCCAGTGGTGGTTTTAGCTCAAAAGTAAATGTTTGGGATTGCCTTGATCAAGGCAATATAGCTTTCAACTCAAGGCTTATAGTTATTTTAAAAAAATATTTTTTATATTATCTAAAAGTTGTATGGATATATATTTTTTCGCCTATTAACAGTTTGTTTTAAAATTAGAAATACATTATGCATTATTCTTAAAAATATATTTGAGAAAAACCATTATTTAAAGCAATGTTTTTTTTAATCAAATATTCGTTTTTAACTTATTTTAAATTAAAAAGTACTTTATATATTATATAACCCCAACAATCTAATTTATTTTTTCAAGAATATTTAAGATTACTATACACGTTTTTAAGATGCCTAGCACAACTCATCCAAACAATAAAGCATCGAGAAGTAAGGCTCTTGTTTCGAAAAATAAATGTTATAGATATATGTAAATTAATATGTTATAAAAAAATCCTAACTTTGGTAGGAATGTGACACGTGAGAGAGAAGAAAGGAGCCAAAAAGATGGAAGATTCACGTTGTAACTATAGCTGAAGTTGCCAGCTTAATAGTTTTCCTCTCAAAGGTTTTTTTCTCTGTAGAGGGTTCTGCCTATCGTTAGTGCAGGATCTCTTTTTTACGTTGTGCATCGGAGGCTGGTGGTAGAATGGATGAGGGATTAGAGGATATGCACAAAAGAATGTCACTGACGGAGAAGGAAAGCGAGGAGATTTTTCTGGAGGCTCATAAGCTAAAAACGGCAGCCCTTAGTGGTGGTAATTGTTTGCTGGTTAAATTGCTTATTATTCATCATTATAATCGAGAAGCGTTTAAGATGACAATGAAGAAAGCATGGAGGCCGGTAAGGCAAATTCAGTTTAGAGAATTAAATCCTGTAACCTTGCTGGTTGAGTTTGATGATTCTCGTGACAAGGATCATGTGATAAGAGGTGGTCCTTGGTCGTTTGATAAGCAATTGGCTCTGGTCAAAGAGGTTGAAGGGCACAAATAGGTCCATCAGATTCATCTTACTGAAGCCCTTTAGGTGAGGTTGCATAATCTCCCTTTAATTGCCAGAACTAAATATATTGGTCATCTGATTGGCGATGCTATAGGTAAAGTGGAGGTAGTTGATATAGATGAGGGAGAAATGGTGTGGGGGGAATTCATGCGGGTTCGGATCAACATTGATATTACGAAGCGATTGCTACGTGGGAAGATGCTTAATATTGGTTCTAGTGATCCGGTTTGGATTAGATTCTCTTATGAAAGGCTTCCTAATTTTTGTTATTGTTGTGGCTGCCTCGGCCATAATCAAATGGATTGCATGTTGTGGAAGGCTGGCCAGGATAAGTTTGAGAAAGATGGATTTCCCTATGGAAATTGGCTGTGTGCAGGAAGTCCAAGTTTTCGACGGTGGTCTCAACGGCCTCTGTCTGGCGACAATGGGAATCGAGTTCCCGGAAATGTTCCGGCATCAAGTACCGAAGGCTCTGCTAAGGGAACTGGAGAAATTTTTGGAGATGGGGCGGAGATTAAGGAAACTGATATGAATGGGATTCCTGATCTTCCGCATCTGTTACCATCCCTAAATCTTGTAAATTTAGGCTTGAATGATTCGGTGTATGGGAAGGAATTGGATACTAGAGCTGTACCAGTATGGGATGAGGGGTTGGAGCAAAATCTGATTCCAGAGACTGAGTATATGATAACCACACAGACGTTGGAACATTTTAATCCCAGGAATTTCGCAATGAATAACTTGGCGATTGAGCAAACTCCAGTTGTTGGACGTGCAGTGGATTAGGGCCACGAGTTAATGGGCTTGCAGGAGAGGTTACTATGGCCCGTAATAGGGGAACCAATAATTGAGGATGGGCCCAAGCTTGCTCAATATGAGGGCTTAGATATGACGGGGCGAAAAAGGCCTGATGTTTTAAAAGGGGCAAAGTGGAAACGGATGTCCATTCTTTATAGCATTTCATCTCCTACTGCAGCTATATCACAGAGGACTTCTTCATCCTGTAAGCGTAAGGCGAAGGTAGAGGTTGGTGAACCAGAGACTGTTAAAACAAATAAGCGAAGGCATGGTAGGAATATTTCGGTAGAGGGTTTTGTGGACACCCAAACTTCCATATTGGTGGTGGCTGACGTTCAACCCCGCCGAGAGCCATGAAACTCCTCAGTTGGAATATCCGTGGGCTTGGGAACCCACACAGCATTCGGACCCTTAGCGATTTAATCAAGAAGGAAGCTCCCGATATTGTGTTTCCTCAAGAAACCATGTTACAGGTGCGTGATTTTGATTTTGTTAAGTTTAAGCTTGGATTTAGTAATTGTCTGGCAGTAAGCAGTGAGGGTCGGAGTGGTGGTATCATGATGATGATGTGAAGGGATGTTTAGTTAACGATTATGAATTACTCAAAGTGGGAATATTGACGCTTGTGTTATGGGAGATGGGATTAGTACGGATACGTTATTTCTTACAAGGATTTATGGGCATCTGGATCATAGCCTTAGACACAGGACATGGGATTTAATTCGTTCCTTGTGTCAACGGGATGATGAGGCATGGTTAGTGTTTGGAGATTTCATTGAAATCCTATATCAGCATGAGAAATGCGGAGGCCGAGATAGGCTTGAAAGACAGATGCTTGATTTTCGAACGGTTGTTAATGATTGTTTGTTGAGGGATATTGGCTTCAGTGGTCCCAAGTTTACCTGGTGTAATGGGAGGGGGTCTGGTTTGAGTTTTAGTGTAAGACTGAATTGGTTTTTTAGGAATCCACAATGGTGGAATCAGTTTACACAAGCGAGAGTAAAACATGAAGGGCCAGCCTTTTCGGATCATGTACCCATCTGTTTGTACTCAGAAGCACCTATTGTGGCAAGTGGAAGGGAGAAGTTGTTCAGGTTTGAAGCTATGTGGTTGGGAGAGAAGGGTTGTGATAACATTGTGGAAGATACCTGGAAGAGGGGCATGGATATTAACTCTATGGATGATTTGATGAACAAGATCTCAGCTTGCGAGCAAAGGCTTCAAGTGTGGAATCAATCTAGCTTTGGCCATGTACAGAAGAAACTTAAACAAGCTAAAATTCAATTAAAGCAATTACAGGAAAGGGACCTGATGAGTTTAAGAAGGGCGGAACAACATGCTATTAGGGAGGATTTTTAGTTAGAGAGGGATGAAATCATGTGGAGGCAGAGGTCTAAGGATCTTTGGCTTAGGGAGGGGGACCAGAATTCGAAGTTTTTTCGTACAAAGGCTTCTCATAGAAGGAAGAAGAATTTGGTTGGAAAATTGCAAAATGATGAGGGTGAATGGCAGGAAGGGGAGATGAGGGACGGTTTGATTACTGAGTATTTTCAGTAGCTATTTTCAATTGCAGATCAGAGAGGTCCTATGGATTTTCTGGATGCACTAGCAAGAAGGGTTTCAAATGATATGAATGATGATTTATCTAAGAGGTATACAGCAGATGAAGTTTGGCATCTTGTTGGTGATTCAGTTACTCGTGCTGTCTTAGATGCTTTCAATTCTAGGTCTTTTCCACCTTTAACTCATACTTTTATAACATTAATTCCAATGAAGAAGAACCCAGAGAAAGTAGCAGATTTTAGACCCATTAGCTTATGCAGTGTGGTCTATAAATTGATTTCAAAAGTGATAGCTAATAGAATGAAGCGAGTTTTGCCTAGCATAATTTCAGATTCACAATGTGCTTTTGTGTAAGGCCGTTTAATTACTGATAATGTGCTTGTGACCTATGAGTTAATCCACTATCAGAAAAGGAAGAGGAAGGGCAAGAAAGGCTATATGTCCCTTAAACTTGATATGAGTATAGCCTACCATAGGGTTGAGTGGGATTTTTTAGAAAAGGTTATGGGTACCTTGGGATTTGACAACAATTTGGTCAATTTGATTGTGTTGTGTTAAAACTACTACTTTCTCAGTACTGGTGAATGGGGAACCAAAAGGAAATATTGTTCCAAGTAGAGGCTTAAGACAAGGGGATCCATTGTCCCCTTATTTGTTATTGTTATGTACTGAAGGGCTTATTTCTTTATTGAAAGCTGCGGCTTCAGACCATGATATTCCTGGGATCAAAATTTGTCGAGGTGCTCCTTTATAAATCACTTATTATTCGCAAATGATTCAGTAATTTTCTATACAGCAGATGTGGGGGAAAATAGAAAGATTGAAGCCTTATTGGAGAGATATGAGCTTGACTCGGGTCAAAAAATTAAAAAGGACAAAACAACCATGCTTTTTTCAAGCAATGTTTCTCTTGCTAGGAAGACTGAGTTAATGCAGTTATGGGGAGTTCAAGGGTTACAACAGTATGAAAAGTACTTAGGATTACCTCTTGTTGTTGGAAGGTCAAAATCTAAGGCTTTTTCTCATATCAAGTAACGAGTATGAAAGAAATTGCAGTGCTGGAAGGAGCAATTATTGTCAAAAGGAGGGAGAGAAATTCATATTAAAGCAGTTGCTATGTCCATTCCAACTTACTCGATGAGTTGCTTTTTGTTACCTGCTGGTTTTTGTACAGAGTTGGAAGCAATGATGGCTAAATTTTGGTGGGGACAGACAAATGATGAGAGGAAGATACATTGGCTTAGTTGGCAAAAAATGTGTGATTCGAAGGGAAAAGGAGGGATGGGTTTTAAATCTCTACATGGCTTTAATTTGGCTTTGTTAGCCAAACAAGGGTGGCTCATCCTGAAAGAGATAGATTTTTTGTTGCATAAAATTTACAAAGCTAGATATTTTCCTCATGGCTCTTTGTTAGAAGCTGGTATTGGAAGAACTCCATCCTTTTGCATGGCATGGCATTTGGGAAGCTAAAAAGTTATTGATGTATGGCTGTATATGGTAGATTGAGGATGGGAGGACTGTTAAGTTGTGGAAAGATCCGTGAGTCACCAAGCATTGATTCAAGAACAAATCGATCTCAGCGTTGATTTCCAAGAAGCTTTTGTGGCTTGCTTGATAGATACTCAGACGGGAGGATGGAATGTGGCACAATTAAGGGCTCTCTTCAATCCAAATTTAGTAGCAGACATCTTGAAGGTGCCGCTTAGCCTACGGGAACAACCTGATTAGTGGATTTGGTATCAAGAATGGAATGGAAAGTTTAGTGTAAGAAGCTGTTATCGGATGGCTATGGAGAGGAAAAATGGGACTCAAGGGGAATGTTCAAACTCCAACCAGCAGAGGAAATTATGGAAGGCTTTGTGGAAAATGGAAGTTCCACACAAAATCAAGATTTTCGCTTGGCGGGCATGCAAAGAGGGTTTACCTTCAAAACTTAACTTGTATAAGAGACATGTCTTAATTGATGTTTCTTGCTGTTTTTGTAAGGGAGGGATCAAAAATCTTGCACATGCAATTTTCTTTTGTCAGTCTATTTTTCCCAGCTTGAATTCTTTGGTGCCTATAATGCAAACTTTGGATAGAGATATGTCTGTGATGCATGTTGCAATGAGGATTGTGGAGCAGGGTAAGGAAGGGGAGTTAGCTTTAATGTTTTGTTTAGCTTGGGGTTTTTGGTGGAGGAGGAACTAGATGATGAATGAGCAGAGATCTGTTGTGGTGCAGCAGGTTATTCATAATGCATTATTGGTGCTTGATTCTTTTAAAGAAATTCAGCAGATACCACAGCCTATGATCCAAAGTTTCTATGAATGGAAGCCGTCTCCCACAGAGAGGTTAAAAATTAATGTTGATGGTGCTATGTTTGGGGATATTCACAAAGTTGGTGTTGGTTTGGTGTTATGAAATGATAAGGGTGAAGTCATCTAGGCAGCTACTAAAGTTGAATTGGGAGTAACTAAAACGGGTAGAATACACTTGATGAGTGACTTGGGTAGCTTGCTAAGCACCAAAGATAGTAACCTGAAATGACAAAATGAAACTAACCTACAAACAAAAACAAAGAAAACAACAACAAATAAGAGAAAACAAAAATAAAACAAAACAAACAAAAAAAATAAAGAAAAACATACCTACGTGGTGTGGTCAAGGCTGATAAACCGGATCCACAAGTGGAATGTCTTCCACTTTCGAAACTTGCTTATCGATTAATACTTTAAGGCGTTGACCATTTATTTTAAAGATCCAACCATCCTTACGAACCTTTATTTCTACCACCCCATTTGCAAAAACATTTTTCACTACAAAAGGGCCGGTCCACCTAGAACGAAGTTTTCCTGGGTGCTTATCGAGTCTAAAATCATATAAGAACACTCAATCATTAGGCTTAAACGTTTCTCTCAAAATATTTTTATCATGAAACACTTTCATTGTAACCTTATAGATTCTAGAGTTCTCATAAGCATCATTTCTCAACTCCTCTAACTCAGTCAACTGAAATTTTCTAAGCTTACCTACTTCTCCCATGTCAAAATTGAAATGCTTGATGGCCCAATAAGCTCAATACTCGAGCTCCATAGGTAAGTGGCAAGGCTTTCCAAAAACAAGCATATAAGGTGACCTGCCTAAGGGAGTTTTGAAAGCTGTACGGTGGGCCCAAAGCACATCAACTAGTCTCAAAGACCAATCTTTGTGATCCGGGTTGACCCTTTTTTTCTAAAATTTGCTTAATTTTCCTGTTTGCAAATTCTACCTGTTCACTTATCTGGGGGTGGTAGGCAGTAAAGAACTTATGTACCACCCCATATTTTTTCATCAAAGTCTCAAAAGAACGATTGTAAAAATGAGTCCCCCAATCATTAATGATGGCACGTGGTGTACCAAATCGAGGTAACACATTCTTTTTGAGAAATTTAATTACTGTCCTATTATCATTGCTCCTGCAAGCTGCTGCCTCTACCCATTTTAACACATAATCTACTGCCACAATAATAAATTGATATCTACCATCGTATTATCATTGCTCCTGCAAGTTGCTGTCTCTACCCATTTTAACACATAATCTACTGCCACAATAATAAATTGATATCCAAAAGATGAAGGAAATGGTCCCATAAAATCAATGCCCTATCAATAAAAAATTTCAATCACTGAAATTAGGTTTAAGGGCATCATATTACGACCGGACATAACTCCTAACTTTTGACAATTTTCACATGAGCGACAACAGATGTTTTCATCCTTAAGCAAGGTGTGCCAATAAAATTCACGTTACAGAATTTTTGTAGCGGTTTTCTTCATTGAAAAGTGGCCCCCACAAGTTTGGGAGTGACAAAATTCCAATACGTTAGCAATCTCCTCATCATGGATGCAACGCCTTAAAATTTGGTCAGGGCAGTACTTGAAAAGAAAAGGGTCATCCCAATAGAAATTACGTACCTCAGTCATGAACTTCCTCTTGTCATGAGTGCTCCAATCCACAGGTATCTCACCAACAGCCAAATAATTCACAATATGAGCAAACAATGGTAGAGAAGTAGTAGAAAATAAATGCTCATTGGGAAACTTATCCTTGATTGGCAGGTGGTTAGAGGTGTCCTCAAATGTGAGTCACGAGAGATGGTCAGCCACTACGTTCTCCACTCCTTTCTTGTATTTGATGGTAATGTCAAATGCCTGCAAAAGTAAAATTCATCGTATTAGTCGCGCCTTAGCATCCTTCTTTGTAAGAAGGTACATAAGGGCTACATGATCTGTGAAAATAATTATAGGAGAACCAATCAAGTAAGTACGAAACTTATC
>QEOW01000066.1:42987-108524 GCA_003123825.1 Juglans hindsii | reverse complement strand
GGAACTTGTTTAATCACATGCAAAAGAGGAAGATTGATTTTTACCTGCCTTAGATTCTCTAGGATTTCATTGTTAGGATCCAAAGTTTGCTTGCTTGATTTTAAAACTTGAGGAAATGGTACCTTAACAGGACTCTTTGTCACCCTAGGTTCCTTGGGCAACTCGGCATCACTACTATCTTGATCCTTTTCCACATCCTCTGATTTGTTCATTGTTATGATGTGTAATGACTTACCACTTCGTGTCACAATGTCATTCATATTCTTCAAATTCGTTTGTGTCATCTGTTGACCATGGGGTGCGGACTGAGCTTGAGAAGGAAACTTACCTCGCTCATTCATACTCAAGGAGCTCATCAATTTGGACACTTGGCTCGTTATCTTCTTGTTTTCTTCAACAATCTGCGTAATCAGACTGATACAAACCTTTGGCTAGGCTTACCTTGTGCCTCAATAAAAGCATGCAAAGTGTCTTCTAAAGGACTCCTAGAAGATGAAGGTGCATGATATGGTGCAGGATATGATCTATGGGGTTGAGCAGGCAGTTAGTTTTCAGACTTCCAGCTAAAATTGGGGTGATTGTGGCACCCCGGATTATAGGTATCAGAGAAAGGTGAAAATGACTTCTTGTACATACCTAAGACATTACATTGTTTCTCATACATCCCTCTCATCTCAACAATGTGGGACACTCTTGGGCGAGGTGATCTATCCCGCCACACAAAAAACATGGTCCAAAAGACTCTACATGATTAGCCACGTGTGTTGGCTTTAATTCCTTAGTCTTTAACACATATAGCTCCCTAGTGAGCATCTCAACCTTAGCATTTATGCTATCCTCTTCCCTGACATGGTAAATTCCACCACCATTTGGGTTTCCTGCAGGTCGTGACCTATTTGTGCTTTAAGTAGCACTAGGTCCAGTCCAACTGTGATCTTTTTCAGCAAGCTCATTGAGGTATTCTATGGCATCATCTAGATCTTTCTGTAAGAACTCACCATTACACATCATCTCCACAAAATGGCCCTCTCTAGGTGTAAGGTCCTCATAAAAATAACTCACTAGGCACCAATTCTCATACCCATGGTGAGGACACATACTCAACAACTCATTAAATCTCTCCCAAGACTGATACAAAGTATCACTGTCCTTTTATGCAAAGGTGGAGATTTACCTTTTTAAAGCGTTTATTTTATGTTGGGAAAAGTATTTATTAAAGAAGACCTGAATCATCTCATTTCAAGACCCAATAGATCATGGTCTCAACGAGTATAGCCAACACTTAGCTCTATCCTTCAAAGAGAAAGAAAAGAACTTATGTCTGACAATGTCATCAGTTGCATTTTGACTATGAAAAGTCACAACTACTTCCTCAAACTCCTTAATGTGCACATATGGATTTTCATTTTTCAAGCCATGAAAAGTAGGGAGTAACTGTATTAGTCCTGTTTTAAAGTCCAGTTGGCGAGTATAAGTTAGAAACAAGATACATGATGGTGTGGCTATGTGTGTAGGGTGGAGGTAATCCTGAAGGGTCCTAGTGGGTTGATCTCCGTATTCACTCATTTCCTCAAAATTAGAAGAATTATCAAACAAATGATTAGAAAAACTAGACTCTGATTCTTACTCTGGCTCTAGCACAAGTCTACAAGCAAACCAACCCAAGGCGTCTCTATTCTTGTTCATGTAAGGTAGAGAAAAACGCAACACTAAAAAACCACTACAAAAGAAAAAGGAAATAAAATAAAGATGCAGCAAGCTAAAAGAGCCAATGAAGTTACCGCATTTACAAACTGCTGAAAGGAAAACTATCTAGAAATTCTTCTACCGTCTCCACGGCAACGGTGCCAAAATTTTATTACGCCCAAAGAATAACGCGGTAGCTATAGCACAGCTTTCGGGTGTCGATTCCACAGAGAGAAAAATTAAAAGAATAGCAGAAGGAATAAAGAAATTAAAGAAAAATATGAAATGATTAATGGAGAACAAAGATTAAGTTTAAATGCAAATTAAAGTGAAGCAAAATGACTAACGAAAAAGGTACTTAAATTTGACAAACAGTAAAGAGTCGGGAATCCCTTGCACAAATCCATTATTTTAATTATTCTTAATTTATTGAGTAACTCAAATGGGAACTCAATTACCAAAATTTCCAATCGGAAGGTATAGATTTATAGACCAAAATTAAATCAAATGTAACCCTTTAAAAAATCATTCACCACTTTTTAAATGCATAAATTATTATCCCTATGGAGAAAATCCAACGACGACAATATACTTAGGGAGCAATATTGCAGCAAAGAATTAAATCAATATAGATAAATAAAATCCAAACATAATCAAAGAACCAATCCATTCAATAAAAAAAGCGTGATTGAATCCATAAACAGAATCAATTCTATGATTATTCGGAGAACAAAACATCAATGTACAACCTCACTTCCCAAAAAGACATTTTAAAATTTTCAGGGAGCCAGTGTGCTACTACTAAACTTAAACTTAAAAGCTTTTCTTTTTAACAAAATGCCAGATGCGAAAGATTTCCATAAATAACAAACTTCAATAAGTACTGAAAATCCAAAATAAAGTCAGCGGAAGCACTTATTTTAAAAAAAATACGAAAGTCTAATGTGCTTATCAAAATAATTTATTTAAAGCTTAAACCATAAAAATAATCACAAAATAAATTTGTCTAGGCCTCTACCTCGCCTCTCAGGGTTAAGTCTTGTCCTGCAGTCTTATCCTCATAAATATCATCACCTGGGTGGTTTAAAATCATAAAAATATACAAAAATGAGTCGAATACTCAATAAGTAACACATCATACAGTAAACATAATAAACATAAGGTTTCTTGGGAAACGTGCATACTAACAAATATATATGTAATTAATATGAACATGAACCTGAACTATCTTTCACTTATTATAGGCCGTTACCCATTGTTGACCCCTGTGAGTTAGGGTTAGTGAATCTAAATAGATTCTGATTCTGCCCGTGACCGCGGGTTGTGGAATCCATACATAAGGAAGACATATTAGGTGTACTACCAGCATGCACGACCTGGCAATGCAATATGCCCATAACATAGGTACCGTCTTCATATCATAACATAAATCGTTACATATCTTATCATAATCATACTTGCATACTTGTCATTTCATAGATTTCAAAAGAAATCACATACATACTTGTCTTATCATAGATATCAAAAGAAATCACATACATACTTGTCATATCATATCACAGATTTCAAATGAAATCGCATTTTTTCATAAATGTCGTGATACATGTTTCTTCACATAAATTCATGATTTTTCATAAAATATTTTAATGCATAAATATTCACGTGAAATCATGCATGACTTTTCATAAATTTTTTTTTCATGCATAACTCTCATATAAAATTATGACCTCTCATAAATCTTTTAATGCATAACTTCTTTCATAAAATCATGAATTTAATGCATAAATCTTCACATAAAATCATAGATTTTCATAAATATATCATGACTGGTTACGTAAAAAGGAGCTTCCAAAAAAGGGCATACATGCAAAATATTTTTATAAAAAATATGCCGTTTACTATACATACGTGTAAGGGTATGATCATGCTACTTACCTTGCAACGCTAATCCACTATTTTCAGCGCATAGTCGATCGCCTAAAAATAAACAAGAAATTTTTTATAGATTTCTAATTAAACCTGTGACTTTATTAAAACCTAAACTACTAAAATAGTCTATATTTCCTAAACCTAGATTCTTCCTAACACTAAAATATTGTCATCTTTTAATCCTAAATAGACATGGGTATTTTGGAAAAACAATACAAAGGGGCATTTTTGTAATTGTTTCAATAACCTACGGAAACTTGAAATACAATTTATACTTGTAGAGAAATAGAAAGCATGAGAGAAAGAGAGACGTGCGATACTCACTGAGAGGAAGCGGCATGGTACGGCGGTTCATGGCTGGGCACGGTGGCACTCCTGCGAGTGGGCGATTATGCAACTGAGAGAGAGAGAAAGAGAGACGGAGAGTGAGAGAGTTTACGGGAGAAACTACATGTTGTGAGTGACTATGCATGGAGAGGGTCGGAATGAACTTACCGAGCAAGGTTGGCGGCTTGCTGTGGTGTGCGGTGATGGGCGGCAGTCTCTAAGCAGTGCGGTGACGACGTGGAGGGGGTGGCTGGGCTGTGTCTCACGGTGGGGAGAAAAATCCCCTGTTTCGGAGCAGTAAAACAGAGTATTGTCCGTGTGTTGGTTGGACAGTGGGCTGGCAGATTTCGCCGGACGTGGTTGGCTTGGCCATGCATGGGTGTTGCGCGTTCCTGGACAGGGAGGCGTGGAGGCATTTCCTAGTGGTTGCCGTGTGGGTGGTCTGGTTTATGGAAGGATGCCAAGTAATTTCTGCTTTATGTGGGGCTGGGTAGTGTTTTCGTCTTGAACGTGGTTTTGTGCAATGGCTTTCAGTGGTCGTCAAGGAGGAGATCTTGGGTGGTTTGATGGACGAATTGAGGGGAGGTGGTGGAGGTTGTTTTTTCCTGGATGTGTGTTGCAGTTTTGAGGGGAGGAGGTTTGTGAAAGGTTCTCTGTGTGCGTGCAGTGACTGTGCTTTTCATGCAGAGGAGGGCTAAACCTATTTATAAACCAAGCTGGTTGAGAGCCAAAAGGCAAACCCTAGAGATGAGAAACGTGAATGCGAAGGAAACAGATGAAGCTGTGCCTGAATAGGTTTGATGCTTGAGAGGAAGATTCGCGGTGGAGGACTCGCATCGTGCAATTTTGGTGTGTATTAACATACATACATACATATATATATATATATATATATATATATGATTGAAAACCTAAAAGAAAACCCTAAATAAAAAGAGATGTGAATGTGCATGTGAGTGGATTGTTGAAATACAAAGAGAAAAAAAATCCGATAGGGAAGAGTTTTATTATGAAAATGACTCGTGAGCTTGAAGAGATGATAATAATAATAGAGCCTTAATTTAAAAAAAAAAAATCAATCCGATAAATTCTCCAATGGGCTTTAACTTATTTATTGAGCTTAAAAAAAATTATCCGTAATTTATTCCTGAAAAAAATAAAATATAAGATCGGGTCATTACAATAAACTATGAATTGAGAATGATAAACAAAAGAGTTTAAGTAATTAAAAATTAAATACATAAATTAAAAATACCATCTATTGTCCAAGTTCATCTCTAACTTACTTGAGAAAAATAGAGCAAATAGGCCATGAGGATTTTATTTCCAATCTGTTCTTCAGTCCGTCTTGTCCTCTTTCTTCCGTCTGGCTCTCTCTACCGCGCTGCTGGTTCTTTTTCTTCCCAATATATATGAGGTGTCGTGTGATACATGAAGGTATGGCTTCCATTGTGTGGGCCAACCTCTTGTGTCGTGCCCCCCACATGTAAAAGCATAGAAAGACAAAACATATTCCATAAAACCCAAAAAGTAAAACTCAAAATGGCCACCACGTGTTGCATGTCTTCTATTCCTTCCAAGACCCCTTCATTGGTCAACTACCCAAAGACTAATCTCCAAAATGTTTGAATCCCACGTCCAAAAGAAAAGAGCCCACTTGCCGCACGCATGGGTCAATTGAAGTTGAGCCCATGTAAGTGTAACCCAAAGTGATATACGGCTGCTCCAATTCTTTTCACCTATATATACGTTGCCACGCATTTTACTCCAAGCGGCAACCATCAAAATAACACCAAATGTAAAAATTAAAATAGTAAAGTTCCAAAAATGTAAAGTGTAAAGCTCAATTGCAAATTACCTCTCATAACCAATAATGCAATATTTGAGATTTAAAACATTATAAAATCATGCTCAAATATATGTCAGTGTGAATAGATATTAAATTCATGAATATAAATTATATCTAATTATTTCTATTTATATTTTAGCATTTTAATCCAATAATAGGATATTTAGAGTATACTTTTGCGCACTCATCAGTTTCCATGTTCGAAATTCCTTGTTGTTAATCTGTGGATTTACTTGTTGAGATTGCGAGATCTCATTATGGTGTTCCCACCATGGAACCGTAGACTTTGATGCATAATATGGGTGTGAGCATGAGGGATCGACCCCATCTGAGGAGTGATGACTTGGAGTTTATTTCAATTGTGGTTGATGGACTTTTATTTTATTTTTAACCAGATAGATGACTATAATAACCTCATGGAAGTTTTCTTATTGGGTTGTATTTTAACTTTTCCGGTACTCAGTTATCGAAAACCGTATTATTAGTTTTTCATTTCGTTTATAAATTGTACACATATTGCATGTCTGCACACACTTGCACTTGGCGTTGGGGTGCGTGACCTGAGGGGGCATCACCCCGGTGTCGTGACTCCTACCAAATCAGGCGTTGGGGTCGAGGGCGCCACATCACTCTTTCTCAAATCTCGTCCCACCTTCTTCATCTCCCTCTGTTTTGTCTTCCCATAGGTTTAGGGCGACTTTTTTTTATCCTAGCGCAGTCGTGCACCATCGCGGGGGTCCCCTTCCAGCAGCATTGCAATGGTCATCCGACCCGTTCCTCTCTGCTAGGCTTTTTTCCCCTTCAAATCCACCCCAAACCGAGTCCAAAATTCCCCTTTGGGATCTGCTCCACCACCAACCGCCACCCTCCACCTCTAAGAATTCCCTCCTTCATCCTCCACCACATCAGATTTGCCACCCACTTTAAAGGATCTAGTTGTCAGCTTGAAACCTTGCCCAGATTTGTCTCTATCATCGTATGCTGCCACTTCCGCCGCCACTCCAGACGCCACCATAGTAAGCTCTTCTTCCTCTTGCCTAGTACTTTAAATTTTTTATCATGTTCAGATAATCTAACCAACTCTGTTTGTGTAGTGACACGTGCACGAACACACGCATTATTTTCTCTCAATTTGAAAGGAACCACCACGGTTGGCAGCTTAGGATTGAACATGACGCGATCATCCAGAAATCTCCTCTATGCGGTGAGTAAAATCCTAGGTTGACCCTGGAAATACTAATGCAGAATAAACTATTTAACTGTGTTTTTTGTAGTCTGGTTGTGATTGGTTAAGTGGTTAAGGACCCTACGGAGCGTTGGGACATACTATTGTAGTTGGTCTTGGAATTTTTGGTCTAGGGCATGGTGAAGTTTTGGGAATCGCATGTAGTTGTGATTTGTGAATCTATGAAGCGGTGTGTTGCCCTGTCGTTGTTTGTTGTACCTATTGCCATGTCATCCAATAACTGCAATCATGCCTTTGCATTTTTATTGTTTTTACTTCAAGCAGAGATGGGGCATTATCTCGGTAGAGCTCCTCTGATCACTCGAGAGTGTGTAAAACTGAGTGACGTCCCCTAGGTTGTCGTCGGCCTACAATGGACTTGAATTAGACGGTAACGCTCTCATGCTGATTCTGTGGCCTCTCTATTGGCTTAGGCTAGAGCATGCCTCGTCATGTACTAGCCGGGCACGAGTTGGGCATTGCTTGTTGTGTGACGAAGGGAGTCAGGGTGGTCCCTAAGGGAGACCGTGGTGCATACAGTGATTAAATGGATGGGAATATGTATTTATGGCATGCGTGGAATTTTCTGTGAATTGTTGAGAAGGATATTGGCTTAGTGCAATTTTGGTAAAACTCTTGTTTATGTTGCATATGTTGTGATATGTCCACTCTTTTGTGTTTGTATTTTAGGGTGTCATTCTATCAAATTTAGATGCTGAGATTGTGAAATCTCATTGTGGTGTCCCGAGATGCGGTTCAACTGTGTGAACCTGTAGACTTTGATGTAGAGGACGATCATGAGTTTGGAGGACCAAACCCACCTGAGGACTGAAGACCTGAGAACTTTTCCCTTATGTAGCTTGATTTAGCATTACTTGTTATCTGTTGGATGACTATATTAATTTATGGTTTATTTTTGTGGAGTTTGTAATTTTAATTTCTAGTAGTATTAGCAATTCAGACTGCCTTTTTACTTCTCCACTGTGTTTATAACTATACACTTTTAAGTTCAATGCTTGCACACACTTGCGGCCAACACCTCGGCGTCGCGACTCCCTCCAAATCACATGTGGGGGTAGAGGGCACCACTGGTGGTATTAGAGCAGTTCAACTTTGGGTAAAGCCACAAGTCACCTAGGTGCAATATCAGAAATTTAGGTTTTAATTATCTAGAATTCTTTTGAGTTAAGGAATGGAGTAATGGGTTGCATTTTGACAGGCAAAAATGGTGCAACCCAGGTTTTAGCATAACAACTCTTTTGGTCAAGCTCTCGAGGACGATTAACCGTGGGGTGATGGAAATTACGCCATGGCGAGGGCGTTGAATCTCATGACGGAATTCCTCCCATCGAAATTTCAACACCAACCCTGGGATGAGTAGCGAGGGTGTACTTATGAACATTTTTTGGCATATATGATCCTTGGATTCTCTAATAATGAAGATTCACTCGGTGTAAGAAGATGGATTAGGGATCTTGAATCGACCTTCAAGATTTACGGGTGCACAGAAAACCAGAAGGTGTTGTTTGTGGGCTACCTATTTCAAGGAGAAGCAGTGATATGGTTGGAGACTAAGTGGGAACTCCTTGAGAGGGAACTTGGATCTATTATGGCAGTGTCTTGGCAGCGTTTTATTCGAGAGTTTGAAAACTGCTTCTTTCCAAACTCGAAATGAAGCGACATAGGGATAGGGAGTTTGCTAATCTTGTGCAAAGAGATATGACAGTGGAACAGTACACTCGAAAGTTTATGGAGCTTGGCTGGTTCACTACGCATTGCAAGGGGGGATTGCGACAGTAGATTCATCGACAAGTAGCTTGTCTGCAAATCCAAAATTTTTAGGGGCTAGTTGAAGTGGCCTCGATAGCGGAGTGGGAATATGGCGGTGCAGTGGGCTCTTCGACATCGACATCGACAACCTTAACCAACTTCCAAGGTAGAAATAAGTGAAACAACAAAATACCATTAACCAAAACACAACAGAAGAAGAAGCATAAAGCCAAAACAAACACGCCGAGAGAAATAGAAAATAGAAACCCCAATGTCGTTGGTTGAGATGCAACAGTTTGGTTTTTTGAGGAAATAAAAAAGAATAGCAGAGACATAGAGTGAGGGAAAGGGAGATGGAGGCTTGAGAGACTTACTGCCTTCCTTCAGTGGCAACGACAAGGCAGGCGTGTGGCAGTGGTATGGGGCAGCAGAAAATTTAAAAAAATAGAGAGAGAGTATCGGGTTGGGGAAGAAAGGAAGAAGATGAGAGTGAGAGAAAAGAGATAGGAGTTAGGTTTCATGAGGGAGACTCCCTAGAGAAAAAGAGAGAGATGAATGGAGAGAGAGAGAGAGAGAGAGAGAGAGAGACTCATTGGCTAGGGGAGGTGGGTGTGGCTGTGGGAAGGGGCGGCATTGGGCACATCGTGAGGGAGAAAGAGAGACTACAAGAATGAAAGACATAATGTCGGAATAGGGAAAATAAATACAAGTCTAATTTTGAAATAGTGACCTTTTGCAGCGACAATACTTGCCGCAAAAGGTTTCTTTGCATGAAACTGTTTGTGTGGCTATCAAGCATCGCCGTAAAAGGTTAACAATTGTCGCAACTTAATAGTATTTTCACTGCAAAATTAGTGATGTATGTCGGTTTCACGGCAGGTTTTTTGCGGCGACATTAATGTGAATTTGTGACAATTTTTCTCTGTCGCCAGAAAGATAATGCCGTTACAGTGAAAAACACTTTTTGTGGCTAAATTTTCATCGTTGTAAATAAATTTAGCCGCAAATATCCATTTTTCTTGTAATGCCATCGGAAAGACTAATTTTAGTAAACTTCTTTTGTTGTACACTTTACCTTGCTTGTTGATTCTATTGTCGTTTCATCTCAAGTCTAGATGGCACACTATGCTTTGTGAGGGAAAAAACCTGGACAAAGAGAAATAGATTATATGAAGACGTTATAAAAAAAAAATAGATATGAAGATGGTATTTGTACAAAGTCTAACCCCTAATTGTTATTATGTCATAATATACAACAATACATTCAGGCATTTTTTTATATTGCTTCACACTGATTAACTTGCCTTCATATTTTTAAGATTGAACCCTACCCAAAAACTAGAGATTCTAGGAAAATTTTAATCTTTGGCTTTAATAGTTGCTAGCCTATTGTTTTTCCTCTTGTTTGGTTTTAGATATTGCTAATTTGTGCATGTTTATGCATCATATATTAGTCCATCTTTTATTCTCTTACCTTTGACGTTAAACGGTCAATGTCAATTGGACATCAAATTAAAGCTAGTTTTGATGTTTTACATCTATTATGGTTAAGTTTTTTAATTAAAATGGTCTAGTTTTTTTGTGTAAGGGCTGCTACAGTCTATAGCTAGCAATCAAAGTAGGAAAATGAGAGGGATCGAGGTGGGCCAAGCGAGTAATAATCAAGGTACTTCGTTAATCAAATTTGTGTTCGGAGTAGTTTTTATTTTTATTTTTTGTTGTCTCTAATTTGTTGGCCTAGAGATCCCCACATATGTATACTTAATCAATTTGGTAAAATGCACTTGTAAGCTTTTCTAGTTTTACATTTCTGCTCACAATGTTCATATATGACTTTATCTTCTACATGCACATTTAAGCTTTTCTAGTTCATAATTCATGATTTGCATATTGATTTTAGTTTGAGTACAGCTAGCTACTTTTAAATTTGGTAAGGGCTAATTTGTTTTTTCCACTCCAAGAACTGATAGATTATTTGACAAGAAGGGAATGGAATTAGTTTATTTTCCTAATATGGAATGGCTTCTTATCATTTTTTTTGAGAGATTATCAGTTGCTTTTATTGGGAGAGACATTTAAAATTAGTAAAAAATAATTATAGCCTAAGATTGAAACTTGATAGGTGTTACTCAACTTGTTAAATAAATTGTCTTTTAACAGAAATTTTAATCACACTAACCAAACCTTTTACGTTATTTGAAATAGATCTTCCGTCAAGAGCACAACTAAAGTACGAGGTGGGTATGTCATCTTCTAATGTAGTTATTTCCCATTGAAGTTAAGTAGAACATGGTAGTTTAATTTTAACAGTTGTGTTAATTACTCTTCAGAGCATCTATTCTTTGCCAGGGAGCCCCCTCTCTCTGCATGTGTATGTGCACACTTGTTTTTGTTTTTTTTTTTATACAGTGGGTTGGTTTTTCTATTCTTTCATTATTATTTGTTTATTATTCTTATTTTTCTACTAGCAGCCAATGTTTGGGTTAACATTGACATTCTAATGACCGATGATCTTTGCGGCCTTGGTTCAATCAAATTTTTCAAGTAAGAATTTGGAGAGAATGCCAAGGTATTGGATAGTCTGTGTTGCATTCAAATGTGACCTTTCGATCTTTCTTTTTCTCTTTCTTTTTTTTGCTTCAATAAGGTTTAAGGATCACTGATTCTAATACTAATATCTTAACTTTATTGGATGTGGTTTGGGTGTCTTCTGGCAAAAAACTATTAGGTGAACTATGTTTGTGTGTGCTAGGCTAGCTTTTTAGGCTAACCTAGACTACTTAGTGTTATACCTTTTTTTTTAGGCTAACCTAGACTACTTAGTGTTTTTCTTATTGCTTCTTTGGGATTCTTTTGCTTTCAACTCTACTCAAGTGCATTTGACTTTTTTACTTTGAAGTTTTTCCTTTTGCTCTTTTACTCATTCAATGCATTTTTCCATAGTTTAGTACTTGTGCTTATTTATTTATTTTTCTTTTTCTTTTCAAACTACCTAAAAATTATTGTTTGTATTCCAATTTCTTCTCAATCTGAATCTTCAGCTGCTTGTTAAAAAGTATACCATGGAAAGGTTGGCTAAGATTTACAGGGTCTATTTCAGTTATTATACTATTTTTAATTGTTTATTAATCTATGAGCTTAGTGTATTTACAATATATTGTTCACATTCTTGATGTGTTTTAGGTAAGGGTATAAGGCTGTGATATTATTTTACTAGTATTTGTTTTTAATCTATGACCTTAGTGTATTGGTAATATATTATTCACATTTTTCTTTTTGTTGTGATACTATTTTACTAGTACTTTTTTTTCATCAAAGAACTTTTTTTTTTGTTGCATTTTTAGGTATAAGGCATATAAGTATTTGCGACCATAATTAATTTTTTGGTGGCAAATGCATATTTGCAGTTTTTAAAATCACTGCAAATAGGCATCTCTAAACAGGACTCAACATTATGGTTTACTTTTTCCGGCAACAAAAAACTCTCCGGTAAAAAAATTTACTTTTTCCAACCCCGTTAACCATGGTTGACACACTTTTTGCAATGAAATTTTACACTTTTTGGAAGGACAAAAATTGCTGGAAATAAGATTATTTTCGGCATACATTTCGCTCACGAGTTTAAGTACTATATGTTGCCATTGATTTCCAGGGAGCTAGCTATGACTTGAAGTGGCGGGAAAAAGTTATTTCAGACAAAAATATGGACTAATTGCGGCAAAATCATTCGTGAAAAAATTTTGATTTGTTGTAGTGTAGTTAGAACTTGTGACGCTCCCCTATAATATTCTTCTTTGTACGTATAGGCTTGTCCAGAAATTCTTAGTACTTATCCTTTTGCGACCGCTCCTCAGATGATCACCTCGGACCTCGATCGCGTTAAAACCATCTGAAAAATAACACGTCGACTTATAGTTTGGAAATTAATTATAAGTTGGGGAAATTAAAGTATAGTGTGTATTCATTTCATATCATAAAGTTTTACAAACTTTTATCAATTTCAAAACAAAACACAGAAATAATGTAATTTTTCAAGCTTCAAAACAAAACACAAAAATTAACACAATTTTTACAAACTTTAAAATAAAAATAATATTAAAAAATTACATTCAAATAATTTTTAATATTGGTTTTTCAATTTCACAAACTCCAATACAAAATTTATTTTTATTCAATTTTTTCTCTCTCCTTTTTTAAGACTCAACAAAACATTTTCATTCAAACTCTTTCACTACTATTCATAAAATTTTGAAATATTTTAAGCATCAAGCATACCCTTAAAAAGGAAAAAAAAAAAAAAAACAAGTAGATAGTAGAAGTAATTAAAAAGGTGAGCAGTGAATTGACTACATTTCAGTGGCAAAGACATTAGAGCTAAGATTTAGAAAGAAGCGATATAAGTTCTTCATCCACCTAATATGTCCATGAATGCACGTTTAGTGCAATCATTTAAATAAAAGTGGGATCCCCAATATAAGAAAAACAATAGAATTTTTCGTTTAGGTCTAAAGTGTGCATATTTTTTATTTTTTTTTTAAAGACTATGCGGGGCTTATATGCCCTAAGACTATACAGGTCATTTCCTACAACAAAAGTAAAGAATTATCACTTTGTAAGCTAGACATGTAATAAAAGAATTATTAAAGGAAGAGGAAATTTTTAGAAGCTAGTTATAATCGGAGCTACAGTTTTGTTGTTGAGTCCTCCATTACTTCTCGAATTCACGCCACTATGTAAGGGAAAGTAAAAATAAACTTATAAATTGACGCTGTTTCATGTGATATGTTGTAAAGCCCCCACTCTATGTAAGGCTCCCAAAAATAAAAATGAGATTTTTTTTTGAAAAATTAAAATAAAAACCATTTCATTAAATAAAATTTTAAATAATTTTTATAGTTTTCAATGTTGTGCAAGGCCCCATAATACTAAATTTAATATTTAATACAATGAATTTTTTTTTTAATAAGTAAAGCAATGAATTATTTATATTTTAAATAACTCTTTTAAGATCTTGCTAGATTGAGACACAAAATCTACCCTCGATCATTTTAAGTTGTTGTTGTAAATATAAATTCACAAAAATTGTATTTAAAGATTTTAAATAAAATCTCATTTTATTGTAAAGTTTGAAAATATTCCATATAATAATTTATATTTTATTATATTATAATTACGAATGACTCACTTAAATCTTGCCTTAGGCCTCAATTTGTATTGAACCACCCCTGCTTAATCATTCAATGTTTGGTTGGTTAAATACGACACTGACCTGTATAGTACTTATTAAGTAGTCTTGTAATGCGAACATGCACATGATTTCATCCTATAATAAAATGCAATATCAGTTAAATTTACGATTTATAGAAATAAGTTTAATTATATATGTATAGCCGATCAGCTGGAAGTTAACAAAGACACTATGATTGACACAAACTGAAAAGTAAGAGAAGAAAAATTATTACATTTCTAGATAATTCCTTGTCACTTATATATTGTGTCTTCTAGAAAAATTATTTTATTCATGATGTGTGGGATAACATACCATTGTTGTACGGCTGTCTAAGGTGCGGTTTGGATAGTGAGATGATATGTTTTGAATTAAAGTTAAATAAAATATTATTATAATATTATTTTTTAATATTATTATTTTTTTGAGATTTTAATAAGTCAAATTTTTTATTATATTTTGTGTGAAAATGTAAGAAAGTTGTAATAATGAGATGAGATAAAACACTTTTACTATTCAAATGGGCCTAATGCTCTAAGCAAAGAGAAATTTCCTTCCACATTGTTATTCAAAAGTAGTGCTAATTGCACAGACATGCCACAGGTTAAAACACAAAATAGGCCAAAATGGATGCACGGACACTCCATCCATTTTACCCTATTTCGTGTGTTAGCCTATGTACTCGTCCAAGTCCCAATCAATTTCATTCAATAAAATATGGTTTGGGGCCACACTCTTACTTTTATTATTCAATATTTATTACATTCACTAAGAGAACATACATCAAGACTATGTGAAAAAGCTAAGGAATATAAGGAATAATGGAAAATATGGTTTGTGTAATTGCAAGTGCAAGCAATAAGATAGCCGCCAGAAATGAAAGCAATGCCCAAGGACTGTTGAAATAATCACGCCTTAATTTTGCCATCCATACATTCCTGCGTCTCCTGCAATGCATGTTCAGATTCGTGAAAGTTCTAGCATAAATGTTGTTAAAAAAACTAACACGGTGACCAAGCTTGTTAACCATGGTGGAAATAATTTCATCATCTCCCAAACAATTACTGATAATTCCTTTTCGACGGAGTAATTCAACATCCTTTGGAGAGTTAATGAGACGGTCCATGAAGCGCACATAGTTGTAGACATAATTCAAGCCATTTTGTGGATCACAGTATTGCTCATATGCAATTAGATTTCGTAAATAAGTCTCTGTATCATCTTCTATGCTCAAAGGTGAAATCTCCATTAGCCCATTGTTGAACTTTATGGAAAGCAAGTTAGATGTCTCTGCCTTCTTGAATTTGATTCCAGCCTCTTCAAGCTCTGTGGCACTATGTATATTCCGGCCATCAATCTCTGTAAGAGCATGTAGACGCTTAAATTTCTTTGCCTTGTAGAATTTGACTCCAGCCTCACAAAGCTCTTTGCCGTAAGGTATTGACTTCCAGTTTTCAATCTTGTTCAGAAAAAGTAGATGCTTAAATTTCTGTATCACATTCAATTCGACTCCATCAATTTGTGGCCCTATTTCACATTGTCTGGACATCCAATCTTCATTCCTATTTCGATCATATATTTCTTTAAAATTATTTGCCTTGTTGAGTTCAATTCCAGCCTCTTTAAGTTCAGAGGCAAAAGGTATTGGTATCCAGTCGCAAAACTCATATAATTTATCCTTAAATTTATTTGCCATATTGAATTCAACTCGAGCCTTAAGAAGGTCTGAGCCAAATGGAATTGATTCCCAGTCTTCAATCTCTTTTTGACCATGCAAATCCGTCAATTTCTCTGCCATATTGACTAGGGAGCCAGACCTCTGACATTCACCAGAATAAGAGATTGCCTTCCTGGTATTTTTCATTTTTGCAAGTAATGGAATGACAGCTTTACGAATCAGACCAAATTGTTGCTTAAATATCTCTGTCTTCTTGAGTTTGACTCCTGCCTCTTGACATTCTTTGGCATGATCTATTTCTGTATCAAGTATTGAAATACAAATGGTTGCATGTATGAGACCAAGGAGATGCTCAAACTCTGCGTTCTTGAATCTGAACCCAAGCTCTAAACGTTTATATACCATTTCTAGAAATGAAAAGGTGAGAGCTTCATCTGTCAGGCAAAGTAGATGCTCAATCTTTTTGGTTGAATTATAAGTTGATGTGTTGACATTCCATTTAAATGGCAAAGCACCAGAGAAAAAATCGAGAACAAGATCATTAAGTTGTGTCGGGATAATCTGAACTGTGGAGGTTGAGCTTCCAACACTAATTTCATCTGTCTCCTCAATATCAACAATGTGTTCTCCTAAATTTCTGGATCTATTACTCTCACTCATACTGAACAATTTAGTAAGAATGAATAATGGAAGTTGATTTTCAAATAACAGCAGGTCACGAGCTATTGTAGAAAGCATCCATGCCGTTTGGAAGATTGGGTCATATTCCTCATCTTGTTTTTTGTAGATCTCATACTTGCGGAACAACTCAATAATGAAACACCCATCAAGTAGCATCATTTCTACAAACTCATCTGGGGTCTGGCTAATGCATTCTACATAGCATTTACGAGTTGTTTCTTCCAATTCTCTCAAGGCCGTGATGTATGCTTCTACACTTCCCCCCGTTCTTTCAAGCATTTGTTGTAGATAGCGCAATTTATGCTCTTCCATAAACCCCTGGCCAACCTTGCCATGGTGGTAAGGACCGATGGCAAGCAGCGTTGGCTTGTAAGCCTTCGTGTTTACATCACGTAATAGCTCATGCACTTTATGCATACAACACTCTTTACCAATTCGGGTTGAGATAGAAAGCTTTTCCTCAATTTGAGTGGAGAGTGTATTACTGCCCATATTGCAGAGAAGTAGTACAAATCTCTGTTCCTAATACAGAGCATAAAAATTCTCACTAATTTTAAGAAAAATTTATGGTAGAAAAATGCAAGCTTTGCAACTGTTAATACGAATAAAGAGAGCAAGCCACATATTCGTTATAAAATAACATGTATCGAGTCCTAGTGGCGGAACAATATTAAAATTCATGTAAAAGGCTAGGTTTTCCTCCATTAAAAAAAAAAAAGCAAGGTTTCCTCGATAATTTTTTGGGGTTTACTCTGCTAAAAGGAGACTCTAATCTTGCCATTGGAATCAGGCCGGTTATTTAGTTTATTGTCCATTAATTCTTTGCGAAGCTAGCTCTTAAAATACTGGTTACTATCACTTATAAAGAAATGAATAAGTATTAAAAAAAAACAATGGATGTAGTAACAACTGAAACGGTAATACCAAAAATAACTATATATATATATTGAAACTGTAAAATCCATATACCGTTTGATCTTAGAATTCTTTTCAGAATATTTCTACCGTGGAGTTCCTTCCATCTCAAATAATACAGTCTTAGTATAAAAATGAAAGCATAAAAGAAGAAGAAGGTAAAAATGGCGGCCTTACAGTTTCAGTATGCTATTCTTTTCAATATGCTATTCTTTTAGTTTATTGTCCATTAATTCTCTTTATTACTTAAATATTATTTTTTTATTCTATATTATTTATCTTTTAAATGTTTATTCCAAATACTAATAAATTTGTAATATGCAGAGAGTTTTCAGTATTTACAATATCTCACCATATTGTATTCTGATTGCTATTTGTTTATTTACAAAGGAAATAACAAAAATAATCCAAACAAAAATTTGAAGCAAAATCAAAAGATAAAAGAAGAATTAATGGGCTTTATAATATAATTTATGGTTAATTGAAAAATTATTACATAGGTTTGTCAGTGGTTGTAAAACCATCCTCCATGATCTTGTCGTTAACGAGGGATGGCTTGGATTTGCTCCCCTGGCCGTGGGGAGCCTTTTCCCATTTATTTAATTATTATTATTTTATTAAATTTAGTTTTAATCTTCGGTCCACAAATAATTACACCCCAATGTTACCCACAGTATAAATTAATTAGTATCACATTACGTTTGTTATATATCCCTTTAAATCTTTTTTTTTTAAAATCTATTAAGTTCCGTTAATTAGTTTGATAGAAAAGAAATAGAAAAGTGATTTTCGTTCTAAAAATCTAAGAAGAATTCTAAATTAATAATAAAAAACAAGATAATTTTATATAAAAAAAATTTAAAAGTTTAATAACAACTTGAAAAAAAATTAGGAATTTACAAAAATCCAAAATAGAGAAAATATACTGGCTAAAACAAAAGGGAGTTCGAAAACACAAAAGATGAAAACTAAAATCTTAAGTTCTCTCTACCCTTTTGTGTTTGTATTTTTTTTTAATAGATCCAAAAGATTATATTTTCTTTGTCATTACGCCCTTCATTAATTTGAAATATTAAACTTAACACCTAATTATTTAAAAAATTTAAAAAAAAATTTGAACTATTTAAGCGAGAGTAGAAGAGATTAAATTTCATAGAATGCATCCACAGTAGGATAAATTTCATAGATGGTTCATATATAGACACCTCATAAACTTAAGCCTTATTTAATTGTAGATATTGATATCCAAAAGTAGAGATACTAATTATACTGTCTTTCATTAAACATCCTAGTCAGTATATGCAGGTAAAATGCCGTGTAATTGTAATGACAACTCAATGATATAGACAGACCGAAGGAAATGGAACTTAGTACTTACTTGCTCTATTGCTCAACCTGCAGATGATTGTTTCTTCGGCTGAATCGAAAAAGCCCGAAGGACAGATTATAAAGATACAACTTTATAATGCACCACATAAAGGCCAGGGGACGTTGTTTTAGACGTAGACTCTGCATATAAATATTACCGAGGACAGCTCTAACTCTAAGATGCAGTAATGTGTAATTTTTTTTAACTAGTTATCATAATTGGTTAGGTAGTGTTCTTTATCATCATCATCATCATCATTATTATTATTATTATTATTATAGGTTCATATTGTTCCAAGTGGCTATATAAAATAGAGCCTTGAATATGAAAGGAAAATTAACTAATTATTTTTATCTTGATGGGAGTTTCAAATTGGTTGATTGGGAGATTGATTGGTATTTTATCGTTCATGTACATAATGTCATTATTGATCATGCGGAAAGGAGTATAAAAGATAAGGAGTTCACCATTATGGAGGTGACGTTCTGTACATGTGGTGCGCTAAACATGTTTTAAATTAATGTATAGGATGGTTTAAAAGATCAGTTCCTCTTTGGTTCGGATGGGGTGTAAATGACCATTTTTACACCTACAAATGAGAACCTAACACGTCAGCCACCCAATTTCTTATCACGCGAGCTTGACCACACGAGATCTAACCTACCTCATTTATTTTTACAAATGAGTTGAGATTAAAATTAAAAGTTGAATAAAATATTGTTAGAATATATATATTTTTTAATATTATTTTTACTTTAAAATTTGAAAAAGTTGAATTGTTTATTTTATTTTATGTGTAAATTTGAAAAAGTTGTAATTATTAGATGAGTTGAGACGAGTTATGAAAACAAACGAAGCAGTTTTCCTACAGCCGGTTCCTCTCCATCTCACATCCTAATGTTTTGTAGTTTGCCGCACTACAACACAACCTATTATTACAAAAGGAATTATACAATCTTGGATATGCAACTTAACACCTAATTTTATATAAAAAAAATTTAAAAGTTTAATAACAACTTGAAAAAAAATTAGGAATTTACAAAAATCCAAAATAGAGAAAATATACTGGCTAAAACAAAAGGGAGTTCGAAAACACAAAAGATGAAAACTAAAATCTTAAGTTCTCTCTACCCTTTTGTGTTTGTATTTTTTTTAATAGATCCAAAAGATTATATGAGCGGTAAGTTCTAGATGCCCCAATAGCATTAATATTTTCTTTGTCATTACGCCCTTCATTAATTTGAAATATTAAACTTAACACCTAATTATTAAAAAAGTTTAAAAAAAAATTTGAACTATTTAAGCAAGAGTAGAAGAGATTAAATTTCATAGAATGCATCCACTGTAGGATAAATTTCATAGATGGTTCATATATAGATACCTCATAAACTTAAGCCTTATTTAATTGTAGATATTGATATCCAAAAGTAGAGATACTAATTATACTGTCTTTCATTAAACATCCTAGTCAGTATATGCAGGTAAAATGCCGTGTAATTGTAATAACAACTCGATGGAGAAAGAAGGAAATGGAACTTAGTACTTACTTGCTCTATTGCTCAACCTGCAGATGATTGTTTCTTCGGCTGAATCAAAAAAGCCCGAAGGACAGATTATAAAGATGCAACTTTATAATGCACCACATAAAGGCCAGGGGACGTTGTTTTAGACGTAGACTCTGCATATAAATATTCCCAAGGACAGCTCTAACTCTAAGATGCAGTAATGTGTAAACAAATATACAATAAACTTGGTATATTTAAACTAAAAAACAATATTTTATTGTATAACTGTAAAATGATTGTCAGAGGAAATTACTCTATTTAAGATTGTTAGAATTAAAAAAAGTACTATAGTATAGGCATATATATATGTGTATGTTTATGTATTAGGAATATAGTTACTACTTCAATAATGTTTTAAATGACTTACACTTGGGGAATTATTTGTGCAAGATGTGTAAGTTTCGTGTATTTTATTTGAAAAAATTTATTAAATTTGAAATCTATATGAAAAATCTCACTTTTAATAGTAGCCATCACTATTTTTCAAAGAGAGTACGTGAGATTATTCACCCTAAAATTATATCTAATATTATTCAAAATTTAAATTTTTTTCTTAAGTTCTGAACTTTTGTACAGTTGGTTTGAAAATTTGAGAAAACAGAGTGAAAAGATAAAAATAAGGTTCGTTGACCCATGACCCCAAATATGTTAATTTGCAAATACATATATCATGACCTACTAGAAGATGTTGAAGTTTCATTTTTCTCTTTAAAATTTTGCATTTTGAAAACTTAATGACTTCTAGTTTTAAATAAAAATTAATTATCTAATTAGATGTATTATTGTTTCAATAAACTCAACTTATATGAAAGGAAAATTAACTAATTATTTAGTCAGCTGGGAAATGAGTCTCATAAAAACATCCATAATTTTAATAAGATGGTTTAATTGTGTTTAAATTCATCGTGGTAGGTTGTAACAAGAGAAAATACATGGGGAGGGGACTTGGTCAAGTTGGTTAGGTAGAGTTTGACTTGATCAAAGCGATTTTAACTTGTTAATTAACTAATTCCCATTTTAATATATAGATGCTGCTGCTACAATTATATTATACACATCACTTGCAATTATGATAATTTTTATTAACTAGTTATCATAATTGGTTAGGTAGTGTTCATCATCATCATCATCATCATTATCATCATCATCATTATTATTATAGGTTCACATTGTTCCAAGTGGCTATATAAATTAGAGCCTTGAATATGAAAGGAAAATTAACTAATTATTTTATCTTGATGGGAGTTTCAAATTGGTTGATTGGGAGATTGATTGGTATTTTATCATTCATGTACATAATGTCATCATTGTCATTATGGGGTGACGATCGACGTTCTATACATGTGGTGTGCTAAACATGTTTTAAATCTTAATGTATAGGGTGGTTTAAAAGATTAGTTCCTCTTTGGTTCGGATGGGGTGCAAATGACCATTTTTACACCTACAAATGAGAACCTAACACGTCAGCCACCCAATTGCTTATCACGCCAGCTTGACCACACGAGATCTAACCTGCCTCGTTTACTTTTACAGATGAGTTGAGATTAAAATTAAAAATTGAATAAAATATTGTTAGAATATATATTTTTTTAAATATTATTTTTACTTTGGAATTTGAATAAGTTGAATTGTTTCTTTTATTTTGTGTGAGAATTTTGAAAAGTTATAATTATTAGATGAGATGAGTTGAGAGAAGTTATGAAAACAAACGAGACAGTTTTCCTAAAGACGGTTCCTCTCCATCTCACATCCTAATGTTTTGCAGTTTGCCGCACTACAACACAACCTATTATTACATAAGGAATTATATAATCTTGGATATGCAAGTTTCATGCACTAAATTTAAAAAATATGGGTAAATATAGGATGCACATGAAACAATTACTTTTTTAATAACGGACGCATTCTTTTCTAAAGAGAGTAAGCGAGACTTACACATCCTAAAACTGTATCTAACATTAATCTTATTTTAAATCAAAATATTCCATCTGTTCGGTAAGACTCTGGAACAAAACAATCCAACTGTTAAGGACCTGTTTCACACCACCAATCGCACGGATGACACTTGCTGCAATGAAGGGATGGCGCTGGTCGCTTTGTGTAAACTCCGATGTTTAAGTTAGTAACAACATGAGAATAAGTATATAAAATATGAAGATAGAAATGATGTTACCTCCACCGAGTTATTTATAGAAGGATGCGGTGCGATGACGATTAACTCTAATCACCAATCTTTTGTGCTTATCATCCTTTGTGATTCCTTATTTAAACTGAGATGATATCTCCTGTTTTGTAGAAGTTATCTCATGCAAGATATTTGTGCCCAGACCTGGGCCTCATCCCCAATTTTTCAGGGTTAACTCACCCGTTACTATGGTTGCGAGTCCTTTACCTGTAGGCAGTTGTGGAACCAGCAATTGTGTCGAGGTGGGCCAACTTTTCTACTGTGTGACACATATATATAAAGAGTAATGCTAGATACAGTCTTAGGGTATGCAAGCTCTACACGCTCCCTTTGAAAAAACAATTGGAGTCCTTCATTAAAAAATAATTTTTTTCATGTGGGTCCTAGATTTGCTTTTTTTTTTTTCAAAGAAAGTGGGCGGAACTTGCATATTTTAGGAATGCAAACATCATTTCTCTTATGTAAATTAAAAAGAAATTTAAATATCATAAAAATATAACTATAAACTATTTTTCATATAGATCATCGACCTTAAATAATCTTTCTTGTATTTTCACTTTGCATTCCATATTAAGAAACCCAATATTGTTTAGCAAAAAACTTTAGAATCCATATTAATAAGTTTTTTATTTCTCCTAAACTTAATTTTAATTTTGGACAAGCAACATCCTTGAAAATAGATAATATATAGAAATTAATAAAAAATTTGGGACTATACAAAATAGAAAAATAAAAAAATTGGAGAGAGACATATCTAGGTGTATTAAAATTTTAAAAGAGTTTAGAGAGTATATGGAAATTATAATTTTTTTTTTAGGGGGGGGGGGATTTTCTATATTTGCAGAATTATGTATAAAATGTAGGGGAGTAATTTATGTTTTCACAAAGTTTTGGAGGGGCCATGGCCCCCCTTGGGACAATGTCGGTTCACCACTGCTTGTAGGGCCCTTAGCCTTAAGCCATCCACAAGTCCTCCTTGGCTTACGGATGGACTTGGCCTCAAAAATGGGATTGGCCTTATATGGGCTCTCAGCCCAAGAGTCTAAATGTCCCCTCCAATTACCCCGCTAATTTCCTTTGTGATGGCACATGGGAAAGTAAACGACCATGCTTTGGTCTTTCTTTCTTTTGTTGGTTACTTACCCCTCTAGTCTGTTCGTATCAATCCACTCTCTTTTCTTTTTTAGGAAAGAAGTGGTTTACATCAGACATAACTATTCTCACTCATTTAATGAGTTTTCAAAAAAGACTGTAACTGTAGGTGCAGCCAAACCTTTCGGATTTCCTAGGATCTTCATGATTACCTTTCTTGGGTGTGCTTTACACGTTGTTTCACCTCACGTCACCCCTTTCCTTACTCTCCTTTGCTCTCTCGTCTTCCTCATCTTCCCTCGTATTCCCCTTGCTCTTTTCTGTTTTCCTTACATCTCCTTTCTTCAAGACTTCTGTAATGGCTAGTCGCAGTCATGCCAAGAAGGTGACCAAGCAGAAGCTCGAATTGTCTCTCGCCTGTCAATCCACTTCCATCGATGGGTATTCTTGGCACTCGGTTCTGGTTGTGAAAGACCTCGTCGAACTAAGGGAATCCCTCCGCATTCTTGAATCGGTGGATATGAATGTCCCAAAAAGGGGATGTGTTGATGAAGAGGGCTACGGTGGTTGATGAAGAGAGCTATGGTGGTTTGCTCTATTACGAACGGGCTTCACCTTCCTTTCATCCGCCCAGTGCACAATGTTATGCATTTTTTGAAGCTCACTCTTGCCCAGCTTCACAGTAAGGCATGGCATGTGTTGATGTGTGCCTGTGTCTTCTTCCCCTGTGTTCTGGAGCCTCTTGGGGAGGTGTACCTTGATCTCACAACAAAGGAGTTTCTGTCTTTCTACAGGGTGGTGTCCCTACCAGGGAACATTTGTAGCTTCCGTGTGCACGAGCAATGCCTGGCGGCCTTCAAAGGGCGTTACTCCAACTCCAAGTAGTGGATCAATATGCTTTCTTGATCTCAAGTGATGGTTGGGATTATCCCGCTGACGAGGTGCTCATTAAGGATTACCCTGTTGCGGCCAACTGGTGGTGTAATGCCCTATGGAGGTGTCAATCTTATTCATGAATGGATGAAGGACCATGACCACGACGGTCTATGGTCAGACGACCTTCTTTCTAACTCCAATATTGATAGATTTTTATCAATGCCTAGCCACGCCCATGTCACGAGGAAAAAGCTCAAACCAGTTCCCCCTTCGACGAAACGGAGTGCTCCCCAGACTGGGGGGCCAAAAATGAAACTCTCTAGCACTGAGGGTGTGACACCTAGCAGCATTGCTGGCTCTCAAGAAAATAACATAGGGGCACGCGTGGGTGTTGTTGGTCAAACCTCCCCATTGTTGAGCCCCAGTCTTGATGACCTGGGTGCTTTGATGAAACAGGCTCTTAAGGATCTCTCATTAGCCTACGATTTTAGGCTCCCTTCGAGGAATGATTCTATAGACGCCCCTTTCGAATTCCCCTTGGTTCCAATTGTGGATTCAGTATCTGGCAGCCAGAGTGATTTGAAAGATATATATATGTTGCCTTTGCCTTGGGCATGTCTGCGGAAGGAGCGCTCGATATTCCCTTCCTTGCGGTTAGCGACATCGTGGCTGAAGCTATAGGTTGCAGCGTAGGCTCCTGTGCAGGGTTAGGTTCTTCTCCACATTCTCTGCCTTGTACCACTTCAAGCAGCGAGACTCCGCCCACGGATCAAGTTAGGGTGTCCATCCTTTTGTCGACACCGTCCTCTTTTGGCAAGGAGGGGGTCACCACTCCTCGCGAAGGTGGGCAGGTCCCTGAAGATCAGGTGGTCATGGAGGCAAGGGCCCAGGGTAAAGATTTGGTTAGTGGGCGAGCAGACCTTCACCTAGATGAGTTTGTTTGTGAGCCATTTGGTGCTCATGTTGAAGGTGGCCAGCCCGCACCCACTCCTAAGGTTGCAACAGGCTTGGATCTCTAGTTGGGGCGTCTAGCGCAGGCTAGAGCCAGTTCAATGGGAGACGCTACCTGGGAGGAGGATGCCGGTCCTCATACTTCTTTGCCCCCTTCGGAGGTGGTTACAGAGATGACTAGGCGCCTGAGAAGAATGTTGGCCCAAGTAAGGCTTATTTTCCTTCTTGTCTACATTTGTTTGCAGGCGCTTTCTTTGGTGTGTATTGGCTCCTAACTTTATTGTGTTTGTGTAGAATGTTGAAGCCCTAGCGTCTTGGGTTGTGGAGGAAAGGTCCAGTTTGGAGGGGGAGGTTCATGAGAGACGAAAGTTCTCATTCTTTGCCAAGCAGGAGAATAACTGCCTCAAGGATGAGAGGAATTACCTACGCTGTTGTTTGGAGCAAGCTAATGGTCATGTCCAATCCTTGGACTTTGACCTCGATTCTCTTCACTAGGAGTCATCCAACCTTTGGTCCGCACTCCTTCGTGTTGAGAGCCTCCACACCCTCGACAGTTTTGCCCTGCATGAGGTTGAGATGAAGAGGGCCGCCATTAGGGCAGAGGTTCTGCGCCGTAAGGGGGCATTGGACTCCTCTAATGCTCTCGGGCTAATGCTAAGAAGAAGCTCGAGGAGGCAGCTATTGCTTTGGCTTCCTCAAAAAAGGGGTGCAAGAAGGTGACGAAGGAGTTGGCTGCGATGAGAGAGGCGTTCTGGAAGGAGCGTCGAGAGAAGGACTCCAAGATCTCTAAGTTGCAACGTGACTTGGACTAGGTGAAAGTTGCTTTCGCCAAGTTCAAGAAGGAGTGTGCCGCGATTGATTCTTGTCAGGATAGGAATTTGGCGAGTCTGGAGAGGTTTTCTCTAAAAGTGAACGAGTCAAGGGTGGCGCAAGAAAGGCTGGACGCTGAGCTAATTGCTGCAAACAATGAGATTGTTCGGCTGCATCCCCAACTTTTTGCCTCTTGTGCTGTCCAAGAAGGGCCTTTGCATATGGGTATGCCGTGGGGTTAGCGCGCTTGAATATGCATTTGTTGGCCAACCCCCGGACTAACCTGAGGAGTTTAAATTTAGGAAACTTTACGCCTGATGTTGCCACCTATCAATATGCAGATACAATGGGTTAGGATGTGATGCCAGACACCTTTCCTCGTCCCCCACCTCAAGGATGAAAAGGTTTGTTTTTACTTGTAATGACTGATGGGCCCCTATTTTGGGCTTTTTGTGAATCCTTGTTGGTTTGTTAACGTTGTTTGAACTTTGGTTTTTATTATTATGCTACCTTTTGCCTTGAATGTGTTTGTTGGTTTTGGTTGGTCGTTGAGCGTGTAGTTTGTTTACACTGCCTTGTCTCTTTTTGTGCTTTTATTCTTCTCTTTTGGCGATATGGTATTTTCATGTTTTCCTTGTGGACTTGGCGGTCGTTCGGTCTCCTAGCTTTTATGCCTTCGTGGATTGTACTGGTGGTGCCTTGGCTAGAGCTCTTTGTGCCCAACTTGATCTTCAATGGCAACCTCTTGAGAGAATCGTGGGGTCTTCTAACCTTCACGCCCATTCAATTGCACCTTGAGTGTGAAACTCAACTTTTGGTGGCTAACTTTTAGGGGAGGGTCGTGTGGTCTTCTGACCTCCACGCCCGTTCAATTTGCACTATGAGCATGTAACTCGACTTTTGATGTCTGACTTTGGAGAGGGTCGTGTGGCCTTTGCGACCTCCACACCCGTTCATTTGGAAAGGGTCGTGTGGTCTTTGCGACCTCCATGCCTGTTCGTTCGGAGAGGGTCGTATGGTCTCTGCGACCTCCAAGTCCGTTTGCTCGAAAAGAGCCGTGTGGTCTCTGAGACCTCCACGCCCGCTCGTTTAGAGAGGGTCATGTGGTCTCTGCAACCTCCACGCCCGTTCATTTGGAGAGGGTCGTGTGGTCTCTACGACCTCCATGCCCGCTCCTATGGAGAGGGTCGTGTGGTCTTTGTGAGCTCCAAGCTCATTTGTTTGGAGAGGGCAGTGTGGTCTGTGGGACCCCCACGCCCGTTCCTTTGGAGAGGGTTGTGTGGTTTTTGTGACCTCCATGCTCGTTCGTTTGGAGAGGGTTGTGTGCTTTGTACGACCTCTAAGGTCATTCGTTTGGAGAGGGTCGTGTGGTCTTTGCTACCTCTACGCCTGCTCTTTTGGAGGGGGTTGTGTGGTTTATGTGACCTCCATGCCCATTCCTTTGGAGAGGGTCGTGTGGTCTATGTGACCTCCATGCTTGTTCGTTGGCGATCTTTGAAGAGGATCGTGAGGTCTTCTAACCTCCACACCCGTTTGACAGCAAAATAATTGACCAAAAGAACATATATTCTGAAAAGAATAGAATTTTGTCTCTGAATTAAATAAACATAGATGAATAAAGAGATAAACTTTCTACGGATAGAACCTATTTAGGTGCTCGGCATTCCACGGGTGTTGCAACTCTTTCCCCTCGCTATCTTTGAGTTGATATTATCCTGGGCGGTTAGTGGTTGTCACTACGTAAGGCCCTTCCCACAGCAGACCGAGCTTCCCTTCATCTCGTGTGGTGACTGCTACTTCTCTTATGACCAGGTCATCGACTTTAAACAACCTCGGTTTGACCCGTTTGTTGAAATATCGCTCTGTTCTTCTCTTGTTGAGGATGTTAAGGACTTTTGTTTCTTCTTTTATCTCTTCAAGGAGGTCTAGTTGTTTGCTAAGAGCTTGGTCGTTCCTCGCCTAGTCAAAGTGGCTGGTTCAGGGTGGTAAGCCGACTTCTGTGGGGGTAACTATTTCACTCCTGTATGCCAAAGTAAAAGGTGTCTCCCTTGTTAGGGTTTTCATCGAAGTCTTGTAAGCCCATAAAACTCCTGGTAGCTCTTTTGCCCATTCGGCCTTCCGATCGCTTACTTTCTTCTTCAAAATTCCGAGTAAGGATTTGTTTGTTGACTCTGCTTGCCCGTTTGCCTGTGGGTGGCCTGGTGATGAGTACTTCACTTTTATCCCGAGTTCTTGACACCACGCCCTATAATCCTTGGAGTCGAACTGCTTCCCATTGTTTGAGATTATTGTAATGGGGATCCCGAACTTGCACGCAATGCTCTTCCATAAAAATCTGGTTACGACCTTAGCTGTTATGGTAGCTAGTGCTTCCGCTTCTGCCGATTTCGTGAAGTAGTTGACTGCTACAACCATGTGCTTCAGCCTGCCTTTTCCAGGTGGGAAAGGACCAACCAGGTCGACTCCACATTGGGCAAAGGGCCACAGGGAAGTGACGGATGATAATTTTTCTGGTGGGTAGTAGGGAACTCGAGCGTAATGTCACATCTCCTGGCGACCTGTTGGGCATCGCTAAGGGAGTTAGGCCAATAGTACCCCATCCTCAAGGCTTTTCCTGCTAATGCTTTTCCATTTGAGTGGTTGCCGCAGATGCCTTCGTGTATCTCTGTGAGTAAATATTGAGTTTCTTCTGGTGAGATGCACTTGAGTAAGGGTGTTGCAAAGCCCCTCTTGTACAAAACGCCGTCGATTTTGACAAATTGTGCAACTTTCTTCTTAATCTTCCTTGCGGACTCCTTCCCCTCAGGAAGCTTCCCTGTATCCAAAAATTCTTCTATTTCCATGGCCCATTCTGGCATTTCGGGCCCTACTTGTGCAACTGAGATTTCGACAGCTAGCACTACAATTAGTCTCCGCTGAGCTTCCCATGGCAACTCTACTTTGTCCCTAGTTGAAGTTGCCCTTGCTAACTTGTTCGCCATAGAGTTATCCGCCCTTGGAATTTGCATTATGGCGAAGTTTTCGAATTGGTCGCACAGTGCTAATACCTGTTCAAGATATTTTTGAAGCTTTTCCTCATTAGTGGTGTAGGCCCCTATGACTTGGTTAACCACTATTTGAAAGTCCGTGATAACTTCTACTTGCTTTGCACCAAGTGCCCTGGCGGCAGATAACCCTGCTATTAAGGCTTCGTACTCTACTTCGTTGTTGGTGACCTTGAAGGCGAGCATCGCCATGACATAATGGTCCTGTCTTGCTTCCGTGATGATATGTACTCATATGTCATCTCCCGCTCAACATGATGTGGCTTCAACGGGGAACCCGCTGAACTCCACAACAAAGTCTGCGAGTACTTGTCCCTTGACTGCGTTTTTTGGGGAGTAGCTGATTTCAAACTCACTGAGCTCAATGGACGACGCGACCAAACGCCCAGAGAAATCTGGTTTTTGCAACACTTTTCCGAGAGGTTTGTTTCTTAAGACCTTTATTGGGTGGTCTTGAAAGTACGGTCGTAGCTTTTTGGCGGCCGCTACCAACGAGAATGCCAGCAATTCCATTCGTGGGCATCTAACTTCGACGCCTCATTGGGCTCTACTTGTATAGTATATTGGCTCCTGTGTCCCTTCTTCTTCTTTTACTAAGATAGTAGACACGGCTTAGGGGGATACTGCCAGGTACACATACAAGACTTCCCCTTGGTTAATTGCTTCAATAGGGGCGGGCTAGCTAAATATTTCTTCAGCTCTTGAAAAGCTTGGTCACATTTTTCATTCCAAGGGTGCACCTTCTTCAGAGCACGAAAAAAGGGGAGACATTTATCCGTGGACCGGGACACAAACCTATTTAGAGCCGCTATTCTCCATGCTAGGTGCTGAGTATCGTTGATGGTTCTAGGTGGTGTCATTCTCAAGATTGCCTCTATCTTCTCAGTGTTGGCCTCTATTCCTCTTTGTGAGACTATGAATCCCAAGAATTTGCCCGAATTTACCCCAAATGTGCATTTAGCTGGGTTCAACTTCCTTTTGTACTTTCGCAATATCGCGAAGGACTCCCTGAGATCAGTTAGGTGCTGTGTGGCGTTCTTACTTTTTACCAATAAATCGTCTACATACACCTACATAGTCTTTCTGATTTGGTGCTTGAATATCCGGTTGACTAACTTTTGATATGTTGCTCTGGCATTCTTGAGCTCAAAAGGCATTACCCGGTATCAGTATAGTCCTTTGTCGGTTATGAATATTGTCTTCTCCTCATCCGCCTTGTTCATCCTAATCTAATTGTACTCGGAGTAGGCATCCATAAAGCTTAAAAATTGGTGTCCAGCTGTGGCATCCATGATGACATCAATTCGAGGTAGTGGAAAGCTATCTTTGGGGCAAGCTTTGTTAAGGTCGGTGAAGTTTACGCACATCCTCCACTTCCCAATGGGCTTTTTGACTAGTACAACATTGGAGACCCACTCTAGCTAGTGTGCCTCCCGTATGAAGCCTGCCGCCAGGAGTCTCTTGATTTCTTCTACTACAACCCTGCACTTCTCAGCTCTAAACGAACTCCTCTTTTGACGTACTTTCTTGGCTTCTGGATCAACACAAAGGTTGTGCTCTATGATTGAATTATCGATCTGGAGCATTTCTTCATGGCTTCAGGCGAATACATCTCTATGCTCTGGCGGGAGCTTAGAGCCAACCCTTGTGGTGGCGGCTGGGCATTCTAGATGCAGCTTCACTACATGTAAGGGCTCATTGGCTTTGGCTTGTAACAGGCTACCTCCATCCCAGGTCTCCATGTCTTGCCCTTCTTCCAACTGAGGTGCTTGTAGTAACTGTTCTTTTAAATTATCTACTGAGCATACCGTCAGTGCTCTTGTCGCTAATTCCTGAACATAGCACTCTTGGGCTAATATATGCTCTCATCGGACTTCTACTCCTCCTTCTGTTGGGAATTTCATTTTAAGGTGGTATGTAGAGGTGACCACCTTTAAGTTATTGAGGGTTAGGCACCCCAATATGGCATTGTAAGACAACAGGGCCTTGACTACTAAACAGTCAGTCATGCTGGTGACTGTGTGGGCGCCTTGTCCTGCTGTTACAGGAAGGGCGATGGCACCGACAAGTTGAACAGCTTCTCCTGAGAACCATTTTAGTGGGGAGGGAGACAGACGCCACTTGTCCTTTGGGATCCCCATTCGAATAAACGCATCCCAAAAGAGGATGTCAGTAGAGCTTCCATTGTCAACCAAGTCTCCTTTGGTAGTAGCTGCAATGACGTTTTCCTTTGTCAAGTGCGAACTCTTCCTTTCTTGTGTTTCTACAATCTTCCTGTACAATGTGGTTGTTATGCACAAGTCGGCACCCATGATCTTGGTGGTTGGTATACCATCTCGTCTATCATCTGGGTGGCTTCGCTCGTTTGGTTTCTTGACTCTGTCCTTAGAATTGCTCTGGTTTATGTTTTCTGTCTTCGCCTCCTGCTTCCGTGGTTCTTGTAGAGTATCTTCTGCATTGAAAAAGTCATCTGCTCAATCCATGAACTCCCTTAGGATGGACGGAGTTCGTCTAGCCAGTTCAGCCATGAAGGGGCTTCGAGGCTAGAGTCCTCCCAATAATGTAGCTAAGGTGATTTTCTCATCCTGATCCTTAGTGGTGAGTTTCTCCTTATTGAAGTGTGTTAGGTAGTTCTTAAGATTCTCCCCCTCCTTTTGTTTTACAGTTAACAGATAGGCCACTGGTTTGCGCCATCTTCTGCTGGCTACAAATTGTGTAAGAAACTATTTAGTAAGCTCCTCAATTGATTCGCGGCGAAGGGTCTCGAACCATCCCCGTGCTATTTCCTTTAAAGTTAACGAGAAGGCGCATCAAGCCACCTCCCTTGGGTAGCAATGAAGAGTCATATGTGCTTCAAAATTGTCAAGGTGATCAATGGGATCTTTAGACCCATCGTACTGGTCAATCTACGATACTTTGAATTTAGCCGGTAGTGGGACTGCCATGACCTCCTCGTTGTAAGGGAGGTCCGTGCGTGTGAGGAGTTGCTCCACAAAGGAGGAGCCACCCAACCTCTTAGCCATCTCCTCGTATTTGTCTACTAAACTGCATAGTTCATCATGCATCTTCTTCTTCTCCACCTCTTTGCAATTAACTCCTTTGACACTGTGTGAATCCCCTTTAGGTTGCCCGTTCAGGGCAGGGGGATTATCTCTCTACCGCTTTAATTCCTTATTCTCTTTCAGCAGTTGTTCAACAACTGCCATCACTTGTTTCAGTCTTTCCTCCGCTTCCGCTAACCTTCCTTCTGCCTCCTTCATGCACAGTCCCTGATCTCTGCCAATTTACGATCTCATGACAGTTGGCATGTGAAAGTCATGTTGAAATCTGTAGACATCCCACAGATGGCGCCACTGTTAGGACTTATTTCACATCACCAATCGTACGGATGACACTTGGTACAAGAAGGGACAACGCTGGTTGCACTTGAGCTCGAATAACATGAACTTGAACTTAATGTAACATGAACTTGAACTTGAATAATATAAGCTTGAATGTGAAATACATGAACTTGAAATCTTGTTCAATAAACTGAACTTGAGTATGAACTTAAACATGAACGTGAACATGAACTTTGACAATCAAAATGATTTCGCCAGTTGTTTCCTCAAGAATAATGAACAATCTGAATGATTTCGCCCAACATATTCCGTCAAAGATACTCAGACAATAAGAATGATTAAAGCATTGGTATTTTAAATACGATACACTGGCAATCAGAATGATTGCGCATGAGTATTGAACGTGAAATGAATTCTGACAATCAAAATGATTTTGCTAGTCATTTTATCAGGAATAGTGAACAATTAGAATGTTTTCGTCCAACATATTCCGTCAAAGATACTTAGATAATCAGAATGATTATATCATGAGTATTTTAAATTAGATACCCTAACAATCAGATTGATTACGCTAGGAGTACCTAGTAATACTCTGACAATCATAATTGTAGATGTAAAAGTTTGGTTAGGACTAGGTGACTAAGTTGATAAGTTTAGATATAATTATGTTACTAAAATGATAGAGTTTATCGAACTATTAAGTTGGTAATTTTGGATGAATGTAAATTAGTTATTGGCTTTAACTATAACAATATTAAGTTTATCTAGGAGGTATTAGAGATTGTTTAGATAAGTCATAAGTNATTACTAAAATGATAGAGTTTATCGAACCATTAAGTTGGTAATTTTGGATGAATGTAAATTAGTTATTGGCTTTAACTATAACAATATTAAGTTTATCTAGGAGGTATTAGAGATTGTTTAGATAAGTCATAAGTAGGAAAATCGAGTCCCAATGAATGTGCACTTATCCAGAGAAGATGTTGATCTGAAATCTGTTACTGCAGTGAGGAGTTATCGCGAAATGTCAGCATTCCATCAGGAGACGACTTCGTGACCTTCAGTAGAGTCCTACTACATATCAAATTCATACCAAACTCATTCCGTCCGTATAGTCTTACTGCAGATCAAACTCCTACCAGATCTGTTCCGTCAGCAAAATCCTTCTACAATTGGAATTTATTTTCAAATTGTTTATTTAAGGGATCCTATTAGTTAGGATCAGTAGAGATTCAGATCTACATATTTTCTAGAGCACTCTTCAGTGCATATTTTAGTGAGAAAATTTCTTAGAGAATTTTCATATTGTTTCTCTCGAAGAGTGTGATTGTGCTCCATGTTGGAGAATCGATTGGTCGAGTTTCAGTCATTGGAGTTCTAGGAGAAAAGCCAATATTTGAAGATCGTCAGAGGTTTTGGATGCTACTGCGGTAGATTATAAATGGGTCATTTGTCTGGTCAAATAAGAGTGTCAATTGACAAAGGTTTTGTAATTGAGCTTTACTTGTAATTGATTTTCAAATAATAAAATTGACTTTTTTGGGTTTGGCTGCCCCACAGGGTTTTACATTTAAAGAGTTCTTTAAAGGGTTTCCCTTCCATATCAATCTTTGTATCATATAATTTATTTATTTACTTTATATGTTCATTTCATTAAATAATTGCAACATTGAGATCTAACAAATTTGTTGAGTAAATTGGTAGATATTTTCCTTGCGTAAGTACACAGGGATACTTGGGTAATTTCAAGAATGATTACATCAGGAGTATTTGAATATAAGTATTCTATCAATCAAAATGATTATGCAGGAAGTACCTCACGTGAATTACAAATGGAAATGCTAGGACAATCATAGTGATTACATCACAAGTATCTCAGGCATGACTGACTGAGAAAATACTGCTTTGGAGACATACTATGTACTTGAGACATGACATGACGCGAAATGAAATGACAGATGATATGACATACGTAACGTGACATATACGTGAGATGCCTGACTTGACATAACATGAAACAGATAAACAATACGTAAAATGGAATAACATTTAACAGATAACATTACATGACATGACATAACATGTAACATATAATATTACGTGACATGGCATAACGTGTAACAAATAACTATTTTGTGGCAGAATATAATATGTGTAACAAATGAATATTTTGTGATATAATATAATATGTGTAACAGATAGACGTGTAGTGACATGGCATGGCATGACATATATGATAACATAAGTACATAACCAATAGTTCTCTTACCAACACACATACACAATAATTTGACAGTAAGTTAGAAGCTAACTTACAGTGATCGTCACATCTTATGACACAAAACATGAAATACGAGAAACTATAAGTAGGAGTTCTAAATGTTAAAAACTTAATTACTAATGATTAGAAACATGAAGAAATGCTAACTTAGAGTAAAATTATCATTTCACCCTCAACATGTAGAAAAATGAAAATTTTACCCCTAACTTAAGGATTTCAAATCCTAACTCCAAATATCAACAAAATTTACATTTCTCATATAAATTTTGTCCTAAACTCAAATATCAATTTAGAAAAATTAAAACCAAACAGAACTATGAAAAACATCATGGGGTTGGAACTTTCAAAGGCCATTTCTTTTCGATTTTTGTTGCAATTTTATCCAACTTCAAACATATGCTCAAACCAAAATATTGCAACAAAGATCCTCCTATCTTAAGCTTAAAAAGATGCTTAAAACATCCAACAAAAATATACTTCTCATAAACACAAAACTATTTAGTAAAAATGTCCAAACATTTTAACTAAAATACAAACTCTTGAATCTCATAATTTGACCTTTTTCAAAATATCTCCAAGAACTCCAAAAATCCAAAACTTCCTTCTAACATTTTCATAACATATTCTTAAGAACTAACATGCTTCAATTCAACGCATAAATGTGATATCCCATATGATATGGATAAGGGTAGGTGGTGTATGAGATCCCATATTGTTAGGGAAGGAGAAGTTCTTGTCCTTTATAAGGTTCCAATGGGGCTCCAATTGTATCATTGACTAGTCCTTTTAAAGTATAGGTCATGTGATTTGGGTCTTCCATTGGGGCATTACATTTGGTATCAGAGCCAGGTTAAAGGTTCTGCAGACTATAGTATGTGAGATTTCAGAGTATAGACAGTAATTCTCCAAGCCACCCGGGTTTGGGGTGTTATGTAACGCCCCAAACCCAGGTGGTTTGGAGAATTACTATCTGTCACTTAAAAAAAATATGTTTTCCAACACAACTAAAATAAATCTCCAAAACTTTATAATCAAAGCTCAATCTCATGTCTTCTAAATAAACATCTTGAAAACTTCACAAAGTCATTACCGCAACAAAAATAAACTAAGGGGTCCAAAATCTCCAGGTAGTCATAACAAACCAATTGATAATTTCATAAGTCTTACTAAACCCAAGATATAATTAAATCTAAAAGACATCAAATCTAAAGGACATCAGAAATCCTTCTTTTAACATCCTCTTCTTAGCTTAATCATGCTCACCATTCTAATCCAGGTCCTCAGTTGGACTCTCCACATCATCTGAAAATATTATGAAGATAAGGGGGTGAGTTATCAACAACTCAGTAAGCAGAGGACATATGCTAGCGTGCAAATATGAGCATTTAGAAAGTACGGTATGCAGAACAAAATATTTTCCAAAGTTATCAAGCAGAACAAAATATGTTTTCAAAAGTAACAGAACGATAGTATTAAGACAAGTAAAACCGAAAGTACTTTGGCATAACATTGCCTGAGTATCATCATCACATCAAAACAGAGCATCTTACAGAGTAGAGACCATGTTTCAACCCTTTGGTAGGGTTGTGCTAACCACGGTGGCCAAACCGGGCAGAGAGAGAGGTGAAATCTTTCCTTTATTCTTCTAGGAGCCCCGATTGTGCACTCAGGAAATACCACAATAAAAGTACTTTATTTCCAAAGTGGATGCACTCAAAGNTTTACAGAGTAGAGACCATGTTTCAACCCTTTGGTAGGGTTGTGCTAACCACGGTGGCCAAACCGGGTAGAGAGAGAGGTGAAATCTTTCCTTTATTCTTCTAGGAGCCCCGATTGTGCACTCAGGAAATACCACAATAAAAGTACTTTATTTCCAAAGTGGATGCACTCAAAGACAGAGAAGTTGCTACCAACCCAAACAGAGCAGAGCATAACAAAGCAGAGCAGAGACAGAGTCAGATACAAGATCAGTACACCATGCCAAAGGTTTTCAGATGCCATATCAAAATAAAACAGAGTACCAAAATATAATCAGATCATTCTCACATATTGAAAACAAAAGTCGGAGAATCTTTCTAAATAATTGCACAATTTTTCAGATTCTCAATATCACTTTTTTTCAGATTTCAGAAACAATATGACAAAATTTAGCTCATGTCTACACCATGCATGTAAGAAATTATTTTCCCTTTTTCATATAGCTTTCCCTTTTTCATATAGCTTTCATGAGTAGTGCAAATAAGCGACCGAGGTTTGTGTTTCCCAAGTTCTCATTTCATAACAAAATTTGCAAAGTTTTCAGAAAGGCAACCTCAGTCTTATTAACTTGTATAAAGCCTAGCATAGAAACCCAGCTTACCTGACTCCTGCAGCGTATTATCTATGTCTTGTAAACGACCTCTAATGATTTTCTCACCTATTGATAGAAACAAAATATACACCAAGTGTTAAAAGGCCATTGACGAAACCTCAATCCAAAATAATTAAAATTCATGATTCCAGCCCTCAATTCAGCAAAATAACCCCACTCAAACAACCAAATACTAAACTGAACAGCTCACACATCAGTCCAAAATACCGTATTTCAATTTTAAAAATGACCAATACATCCGCCAAACCATAATCAAACACACCTCGTCACACGCAACCAGACATAAGAACATTCTTGATTGTCAAATCAACTCAGATCGCAACTTATAACCCACAAGAAAAACACGCCAATCCAATTGTCTATATAAACACTCAGAACAGCCAACACAACCCCGAACAGTTACAAAACTCCTCCCACACAACCACGTCAAACCCAACAACCACCCTTTATAATCCGTTATCAACAACAAGACACCATCAGATTACAAAGCCCTCAAATTCGATTATAAGCAGTAGAAATTTTCCTACGATCAAGATATTAAAAGCCATTAATTTACACCATGAAAAACAATGTATAACGGCACTCGGTTTCCTTACCCGTTTAACAGAGCTCAGCATCAACACCACGGCAAGGAGATTAACCACTTCGCAGATGGAAGAGAACAAAAGAGAAGCGAGAGTGGGTGAGCGTCTTAAAGCCAAACAACCAGTAAAGGAGAAACGAGCAACACCACCTGGAAAAACCCAATGCAGGCTACGCATTGAAACAGAGAATAAAATGAAGTAAAACTCATAAAAAGGAAAAGCGTCTACTTGAGAGAGAAAGTGAGAGATACTTGAAGATGAAGACACTGCGCAAGAGGGAGAGAAGCCGAGTCTGAAGAGAGAACACCAACTGTAGAAATAGAGGGACACGAGAGAGAGAGAGACGCACTAATCTGCAACAATAAAGGGATGCGACAGAGTGAGAAACCAATTTTGAGGGAAAAACCGAAAGTGGGGAAAAAGAAACTGGAGAAAATGCTAGGGCATTACATTCAGACTCACGAACAGACCCAATGAAAAGGAAGAGATGAAATCGGGAAGGGAAGTGGGTAACGTGTGAGAGAGAGACATGAGGGAAACTAGAAAACAAAAGAGAAAAAAAAAGGGAGAAAGAATCGGGAATGCTAAGGAAGAAGGCAACACTTATCCAAAACAACGCCGTTTCAATGCTTTCCAAGAAAAGGCTGGGCCTTGTTCACGGTCTGGGCCTCACATACATTGGGCCTTACATCGTCCTCTCCTTACAAAAATTCCGTCCTTGGAATTTGCTACAAGCTATAAAAATTCTCTTCAAACAAGTGGGGATACTTAACTCGTATCTCTTCCTCGAATTCCCAAAATGCTTCACTAATAGCATGATTATTCCAGAATACTTTAACCAAAGGGATAGTTCGAGTTCGTAACACTTGCTCTTTCCTGTCCAAAATCAGCATTGGTTCCTCGGTGTAGGTCATATCCTCTTGTCATGATCTATAATGTGGGTGGGGTCATGCATGTACTTTCGCAACATAGACAAATGAAACACATTATGCACTCCCGAGAATGCCGGTGGTAAGGCCACCTTGTAAGCCACTGGTCCAATCTGATCTAGAATCTCAAACGGTCCAATATATCTTAGGCTCAACTTACCCTTCTTTCTGAATCTCATAACTCCTTTCATTGGTGCTATCCTCAAAAATACTTTATCTCCAACCTCAAACTCTAACTAGCGGCGGCGTTTATCTGCATAACTCTTTTGTCGGCTTTGTGCTGCTTTCATTCTAGCCCGAATGGTATCTATCTTCTCTGTGGTCTGCTGAATAATCTCTGGCCCCAAAAGTTTCCTTTCACCTACTTCATCCTAAAACAATGGAGATCTACACCTTCTGCCATACAAAACCTCGTAGGGTGCCATTCTAGTGCTAGCCTGTAAACTATTATTATAAGCAAACTCGACCAATGGTAAATGTCGCATCCAAGTTCCCTTAAAATCCATCACACATGCCCTCAACATGTCTTCTAAGATCTGAATAGTCCTTTCTGACTGCCCATCTGTCTGAGGGTAAAAAGCAGTATTGAAACTTAACTTAGTACCCATTGCCTCTTGTAAGCTTTGCCAGAACTTAGAAGTGAAACGAGGGTCTCTATCTGACACAATGGATACCGGTACTTAATGCAACCTCACTATCTCTTGTACGTACAACTCAGCTAGTTTCTCCAGTTTATAAGAAACTTTAATGGGCACAAAACGAGTAGTCTTCGTTAAGCGATCCAAGATCACCCATATAGCATCTTGTCTGCTGAAAGCCCTTGGTAGACCTGTCACGAAATCCATGGAGATATGCTCCCAATTCCACTCTGGAATCTGGAGTCGCTGCAATAATCCTACAGGTCTCTGATGCTCCGCCTTCACCTGTTGGCAAGTTAGGCATTGTTCCACAAATTTAGCAATGTCTCTTTTCATACCATTCCACCAAAAAGACTCTTTCAAGTCCCGATACATCTTGGTACTCCCTGGGTGAACTGTGTACAAAGAAAGGTGTGCTTCTTCAAGAATTATCCTTTTTAGTTCATCATCAGCAGGTACGCATACTCTACCTCTAAACCTCAAAACTCCATCCTCGAAAACGCTAAAATCAGGTTTGTCCCTGTTTCCTACTTCTTCCACTAGTTTCACTAACCCTGAGTCGACTTTTTGAGTAGCTTTGATTCTATCTATCAAGGCAGGTTGAATTATTAAACTGGCCATGAAAGCATTTGTAACACTAGCGATGACCTCTATACAAACTCTTTCTAGGTCTATTAACACCCTATGTTGAGTGGTAAGGGCTGCAACTGTCGGTCCCATTGACTTCCTACTTAGGGCGTCTGCTACAACATTAGCTTTGCCTGGGTGATAATTAATGGTGCAATCATAATCCTTGATCAACTCAAGCCATCTCCTTTGCCTCATATTTAATTCCTTTTGGGTAAAGAAATATTTTAAACTCTTGTGATCCGTATAAATTTCGCACTTTTCCCCATACAAATAGTGTCTCCAAATCTTAAGTGCAAAAATGACTACCGCGAGTTCTAAATCATGTATGGGATGATTCTGCTCATACACTTTCAGTTGGCGTGAGGTGTAAGCTATAACCTTCCCATGTTGCATCAATACTGTAATACCCCGTTCCTTTCTTCTTACGTACTGAAGTACGTTCATTCTCTCTGAAGTAAGCAAATCCTGAGGGCAGATATTATGTAAATTGTCTGCCCCTTCTATCTAGCGAATGCGAGACTCGTCATGCGTACCAAACCCAATGGGGTGTCTTCAAAGATATCGTATGACTTCTAGGCCACGCCCAGTGTTTTAAATGTGCTGGAAATATTTATAAAGAGTATTTCCAATGTTGTTGAAGTAAGCTGGATTTTTAAATACGACAATTACAATATTCTTGAAGAGCTCCAAAAATATTATAATTGCCAGAAATTATTTTAATATCATTATTAAAATGATTTCAACTATTTAAGATATTATGAGATTTAAATTATGTTGAAAACTTTTATTAATTAAATGGTTTTATTCTCTTTAATATGTTAAGTGAGACTTCATCATTTTATTAATGATGAAGGAATATCATTTTATAAACTAAAGTTAATTTAAAATAATATTCTACCTTGATTTCTCTAAGCGCTTTTAATTAAGTCAATGTTTTATGCATTTTCAAATCAATGTTTGAGATCCATCATTAGATCGTTACGTGGATCCCCAGATGAAAGGACTTGGTTAAATACCCAGACCCCCTCACTTTTCCCCTAGCTCTCCCTCTCTCCTCCCTCTCCCTCAAGCGTACGTTGTACGCTGCGTCCCTCATGCCGAGCACCTCCATGTCTCAGCCCGACGCTGCCGTGCGTTGGCAGCTCTCACCTCCACCAGCGTAGGCCTCCCCTCATGCCAGAGAGCCTCCCTAGCCTAGCCCCTCCCTCTCACGCTCTCCCTTTCTCCCTTTAGGAAGTGCAAAGCTTGATCGGGCTTGGTGTCCATTGCGCCGCAGTGCACCACCCAATGGAGCCACCACACTGCCACCTACAGCCTCCCCTCTCACCAGTGAACTCCTCCCTCAAAACCCCAAGCCACGGGAAGCCTCCTCTCCCCTCCGTCGCACACACGCACCATACCCATGAGAATGGGTTCACATGGTTTTAAAGCCACCGATGCTCCTAGTGCCACCGTACGCGGCCACCTTGGTCACCAGGCACCACCATAAGCACCTCCTAGTCTCCCTCTTCCTCCTCCCTCGAACCCATGGCCAAAAGCCCCTCTTCCACGCACAGGCATCCTCTCCTCACATGCACGGGTTGCACACCCTCCACCGTCGTACACCTCCACCCACAGCGTGTAACCGCCACCTTTAGCCTTTTCAAGCCACCACCAAGCCATCCCAGCCATCCATTGTCCCAATCCGCCACCCATGCAGGCACACTCTCTCTCACTCTCCCACGGCTTCTCCTCCACCGTGTGGCCAAATCCGCCACCAAGAGCCATCGTGGTGCCACCCCAGTGCCACCATGAGCTCCACCAACAACCCCTCAGTCCAAACCACCACTTTGAATGGTGGATAGTCACTACATGCGATGGACAGCCACTGCGCGTGGCTGACCGTCATTGTACACAGCTAGATCCACCGTGTTACGCTCCTTGCCACCATCACAAGGCCACCACGAACCCTTCCAAGACCACACCTAGCTATCCAAAAGCCTAAACAGTCACCGTACATGGTTCCACCACGTACGACCCTTCCAACGTCTTCGACTGTGACGGTCAACTAGCAACGCACGGGTTATCCCGTTGATGGTATAACTCTCTATCCCTCGTATTTATGTTAGATATGGACTAGTTGACTAGTTTGTGGACTATGCTGTTGGTTTTGTGGAGTTGTGGTATTGTGATGTGGTGTTGTGTAACGAAGTGTTGGGCATATCTGTGTTGTATGGAGGTGTATTGTGTTGTGTAGTGTGCTGTGAAGTGTTGGGCATAATTGGGAAGTGTGTTGTGTAGTGTTGTGGACTATGTTGTAATGGTGGCGTGGTGTAAATGGAATGGGAAGAGTACACACTATGTGTACTCTGTGTGGCGTAGTGTGAGACAAGAAGAGTATATGTACAATATACCCTCCTGGCATATTGTGGAACGGGATGAGTACACGTAGAGTGTACTCTGTGGTGTAATGCGTGTAAAAGGAGTACACGTAGAGTGTACTCCATGTGGTGGATTGATGCACCATATGGCGTGTACGCCATAGTGGTGATGTGGCGTATGTAAAGGGAGTACACGTGGAGTGTACTCCAAGTGGCGGAGTAATACACCATATGACTGTTTGCCATAATGATGACGTGACATAGTGTATATGAAGGGAATACATATGGAATGTACTCTATATGATGGTGTGGCACACCATATGGCGTGTATGCCGTAATGGTGATGTGGCATGGTGTATATGGAACAGGAAGAGTACACGCTAAGTGTACTCTGTGTGGCGTGATGAGTATGAAGGGAGTACATATGGAATGTACTCCATGTGGTTGATTGATGCACCATATGGCTGTATGCCATAATGGTGATGTGGCGTGAGGTGTATGAAGGGAGTACACGAGAAGTGTACTCCATGTAGTGGAACGATGTACCATGTGGCGGATATGTCATAATGGTGATGTGGCGTGATGTGTATGAAGGGAGTACATGTGGAATGTACTCCGTATGGCGGATTGATGTACCATATGGTTGTATGCCATAATGGTGATGTGGTGTATGTGGAATGGGACGAGTATACGTTGAGTGTACTCTATGTGGCATAGTGTGTATGAAGGAAGTATGTGTGGAATGTACTCCATATGGTGGATTGATGCATCATATGGTTGTATGCCATAATGGTGATGTGGAATGGGACAAGTACACGTTGAGTATACTCTGTGTGGTGAAGTGATGTACTATATGGCAGGTACACCATAGTGATGATGTGGCATAGCATGTGAGAAGAGAGTACGCATGGGATGTACTCCATGAGGTGCAGCGATATGTCATGTGGCGTGTCGCAGTGATAAGGATGGTTGTGTGATTGATGGGCATGGAACGTGATGAGTAGAGTCGGGAACTGTGGAACAGTGTCCCGGAGTAATTAAGGTGATTCCTGTAGTCTAAGGTGACAAGTGTCACCATGCTGGACTTATGGTTGGAAATAAGGATGAAGTAGCGGAATAAGTGTAAGAGTACGCAGCGGAAGCATGACTGGGCAATGTCACCTCGTGACGTGGTTACTGACAATCGTGCTTGCCATGTGGTGAAGCGATAGGGTATGAATGGTGTAATGGGAACGTGACAAGATGTCACGATGTGTCGGGAGTACATGAGGAATCGTACTCATGATAAGTTAGGGATTTACGCACCATAATGTTGGGTAACGCGACAAGGTCACGGTGTAGCTTGGGAATAGTCTCGAGCTATATAAGTGACATGAGACATAATTATGAATGGAGTCTTGTCGTGTTAGGTGTTGGGATGAACTGTCAAAAAGGTACGGATAGCATGAAGAGCCATGCTAGTCGGGTTAAGAGAAGGTTGGTATCGGAGTTGGCCCTTGTCCCTCGAAGCTAGTGATCAACGTGTTATATATGTTGATCCTAGGTGACGAGGGGTCGAGTACATGTGTAATATGGTGAGACACATGTGCTGGATGGATTCACCATATGTAATATGTAATCGGTTCTGAGTATGGCTGCACGGTGCCTAAGCCTCAGAGTTGGCTTAGAGCCATGTGGTTTGTATGAATGGGAATGAGGACTAGCATGGGCTAAGGTGCATGGAGATAGTGACGAGTGGACTGTCTAAGGAAGGGATGCTTGACTTAGTTGGTCTGAGTCATGCGTCAGAATGTGGTTAATAAGAAGAATGAGACAGAGGTCTTAGTGTCTTAATCCTAAGGTAAATCATGGGTTCACTTTAGTGAATAAGCACTGGAGGCAAGACCTTGAGTTGGAAGATGGGGTGACTGTAATGGGTCCCCAAAGGTTTTAATTTAGTAAGGAACACGTAAGAACACGGGATAGAATGAGAGTGTTCCAAGTGAAGTGTAGCTTACGCTTTCTAAGTTTAAGTTGCTTATGTACTAGATAGGAAATGACGTTAAGGTATGTGTATGCATGTAGGTTGCCATTTGACAAGCACATGAATGGACTGCATGATATGCAAGTAGCATGGAGTCCAGGTAAGCGTTACGTGCATACTCTTCTAGAGTTTTCTAAAAGATAAGAAAATGAAAACGAAACGTTTTTCCCTTAAGATGCTTTGAGAAAAGAAGCAAAATACGTTTTAAGAAAGAAGACGATAAGTGTTCAAACGTATAAGTATGTACGGCCCCTCCGTGGCAGCCCCTTTTACGCACTCAAAGTATTAATTGTATGCATGTGAATGGATGACTATACGGTATATCTATTGTATGTATTTTCTAAGAGAATCAACGAACTGACATTTCATGATCATGAAACCATGCTTTTCTCATGAAACGACGTCTTCTCATGGAAATGAATGTTTTCTCACAAAAGGCAAAGAAAGACATGAGAACCAAGGCTTTCACAGATCCTACGAACCGATGCTTTCACGGATGCCACGAGGTGATTCTCATGACTCCAACGAAAGATGACATTCAAGATGGTACTTATGGATGCCGTGAGAGACGAAGTTCGAGCCCATGTTTTGCACGATGCTTTTCCATGAAATGAACGTTTTCTCATGAAATGACATGTAAATGAAAGATAAGAAAAGAATGAAAGCTCTAACTCTTTCGAGCTGCCATGAATGAATGAAAGAACGAATGAAAGCATGAAATGTAAGAAAATACTTAACGGCCATATGAATGAATGAAAATGGGTACCCAATAAATGAATGGGCAGATTGCAATGCCGGGCAGTAGTGCTAGTAGTGCACCCAGTGCTGCACCCTAACGGAATGGGATTCCAACCCGCGGCCACAGGCAAATCCATTGGCCACAGGGCCGCTAACCCTAACACACGAGGCGTAATAGTGTGTACTGACCTATGAAAGTGATAAGAAAAAATGTATGTATGCATGAATGTATATATGCACGAATGCACAAGAGCACAGACTCTTTAAGAAATGAAGGCACTGATGGGGAAATGTTTGACGACAAGAAAGCCTTTTAAAAGCAAAACCCTGTACAGTGGCTCTTGAAGAAATGAAGGCACTGACGGGAGACACGTTTCATGAAAAGAAAGACCATTAAAGCAAAATCCCGTCAAGTGATGTTTTCAAACGAATGTATGCATGACACGTATGCATGCACGTAATAGTATGTACGAATGATGAATGCATGAATGAAAACCTATGTTGCTATATTTTAACTGTATGAAGTAATGCTTACGAGTCTTCGACTCATTTTAGTTTTATGTATGCCCTTCCCCCCACAGGAACTGAATGGTCAGGATGGAGACGACCCATGGGGAAGAGCACGGAAGTCTAGGCATGAGTTTTAAATGTAAGAGAGGCCTTTTTATTGTAAAATCAATGTTTTTCGTTGTAAACCTCTTTTATTACCAAAGCGCATTTTATTTTATAAACGTAGAGTCTTGCACCCTGGGAATGCAAGTGAAAAGTTTTAAAGGAAACAGTAATTCCCGTCGTCCTTTCTAAAAAATATATATATATATATATATATATATATATTTTATAAAAAGTCTCACCACAAGGACGGGCGTTACAAGTACACACCCTAATACAAGCCTTGATGCATTGCTATAGACAACAAATCCACCTCTAGCCATGGGACTGTTAACACCGAAGCTGTCACTAATCTCTGTTTCAACTCCTAGAAGCTTTCTTCACACTTTGTTGTCCATTCAAACTTATTATTTTTCTTGGTGAGTGCAGTGAGAGGAACTGCTATCCTGGAGAAACTATCAATGAATCGACGGTAATAACCTGCCAATCCCAAGAAACTTCTAACCTCATGAACATTCTTCGGTACCGACCAATTAAACACTGCTTCCACTTTTCCTGGGTCCACTAAAATGCCATCTTTCGAAACTACATGCCCCAGAAACATGATTGAATCAAGCCAAAATTCACACTTCTTCAAATTAGCAAACAACATTTTATCTCTGAGTGTCCCAAGTACCAACTTCAAATGTTCTTCATGCTTGGTCTTGCTTTTGGAGTATAGGCCATGTGGTTTGGGCCTTCCATTGGGGCGTTACAAAGTATCAGAGCCTATCCCAACCAGAAATGTGGAACTTGAGCTATGCCATCTACAATGAACAGGCCGGACGAGGACGTCGAGAATTTAAGGGGTGTAGATTATGATACCCCATATGATATGGATAAGGGTAGGTGGTGTATGAGATCCCATATTGCTTGGAAATGAGAAGTTCTTACTCTTTATAAGGTTTCAATGGGGCTCCAATTGTATCAGTGACTAGTCCTTTTGGAGTATAGGTCATGTGGTTTGGGCCTTCCATTGGGGCGTTACATAACAGTCACCAAAAATCACAAAATCTCACTTGAAGTACTCGGCTCCAACAATTAGTCAAAAACATAATTTTTTTCTCAACTAGCTTTGATCAAACACTTGATCCTACCATCTAGTTTCTCCGCTTTGTTCAATGCAACAACAATACCTTTGGATGTCATTTCACTACAAAAGGGCACAAATAAAATATTAAACACACACCTTAAAAATTTGCCGCTCCAATCTAAGTTAAAGGAAAATATAATTTTGATATAACGCAAGTTCAAAAATTCGCTAGACTTCCTAATAATCTCTTGTGCCATAGTGCCTAATTATTAACATTCAACTGAATGAGAGATTAAAATCCAGTTTAACTTCAACCATACTCCCAATATGTAGGCCAAAATAAATAGATAGCCTAAATAATTATGCATAAAAAATAACTGAAAAACAGATATTTTTTTGGTACAATTATTAACAAAATAAAATAAGTGCCCCATCTATCACCAAAGAAAGTAGCAACCCAGTGGTGTGCCTATTCCCACTAGGTCATGAGTTAAAAACACAAGGAAGGCACTTGGTTTTCATATTTTAAAACATCATGCCTCATGAGGGCTAGAAAAAAATGGATCCAAGCCTAACTTGTTTTTCTCCTTCCCAAGCAATGTGGGATCCCATACACCACCTACCCTCCTCACTTATCATATGGGGTATCACAACTCATCTGATGGGGTATTTGTCCTAACATAACTCAAGTGGACCATGTTCTGAATATGGTTATGTACTAATGTTTTTGGGCTCATTCCTTGCAAACTATACCAGTCAAGCAACAAGCGTGCTGTTGCTCAAGCTTGTTTGCTAGGAAATTACCATGTAAACGAGTATTTTCATCAGGGTGACAACCTAGCTGATGACAAAAGAAAAGAAAAACACTTATTGCCGAGCTGGCTTAAGTGTTTTGGTTTGGATGCTTTCTCTTGGTAAACTAAAAATAAAGGAACCTCAGACAGTCGACAACTATTTTTGCACTTCATTATTCAGAGGTGCAATCACTATTTCACTTTCAAGTACTTAATCTATCACAACCCTGCCCCGGGAAGGGCGGGATCGCGACTTACATACCTATCATTTTCTTTCTTTTTCATTTTCATTTTTTTTTCTTTCTTTCTCTTTTCTCTCTCTAGTAACATGCGATTGGCGTGTTCATGACACACGTGCACTCTAAATTTCTCATTTAATAATGGGAACACCTAATAGACATTCTATTCAAACATTAATCCATAAGAGACTCTAAGAGTCCATCCCAACATAAAACGTTTATACATAAACATAACCCATCATCCTTAACATAATTGTTCTAGTTAGGGAAGGTCCTAAGCATGTACCTCTCCCTCTCCCTTTACAATAATGCCTTGCTCCCCAGCCTTTTTGTCATTACCTGGATGTTTAAAACATTTAAAACAAAAATGAGTCGAGTACTCAGAAAGTAGTACATCATGCAGTGAACATACTAGGCATCTATTCTTTTCTTTTGAAAACATGCATACATAAACATTTTGCTAATTCTTGACAATGCTTTCATGCATAACAGTTTAAGGAATAAGTCGTACTTTCATGCATAAACATTTAAGAAATAACTATGCTTTCATGTATAAACATTTTAAGAAATAACCATACTTTCATGTTTCACTTTCTTTGGCCGCAACTTTTCCACTCCATCACCTTCTCAACTGATAACACACCCTCCCCCTTTAAAGAACTTTGCCCACAAGGTGAGGAAACTACTGCCGAAGCTTCCAATAAGGTTCCCATGTGGAATCTTCCACTCCAACACCTTCCCATTGAATCAAGACTTATACTACTGCCCTATTGTCCTTCTTGAAAATCCTACGTTCCAAAATCTTCTCAGGTTGAGGCCTTAACTCCCCTTGCAAATCAACTGGGGGTAAGGTAGACAGAGGTGTAAGCTAGTCCCCAATTTTTTCTTCAACACAGAAACATGAAAAAAGGATGCAAGAGTGAATCTGAGGGTAAACACAATCGATATGCCACTTTGCCAATTCTGCGAGTGATCTGAAATTGCCAAAAATACCAAGGTGAAAGTTTAAGATTCCTCCTTACTGCCACAAATTTTTGCCTATGGGGTTGGAGTTTAAGATAAATCCAATTGCCCACTGAAAATTCCCTATCAGTCCTATGCTTGTCATAATAATACTTCATTCTATCTTTTTTTTTTTTTTTTTTTTTTTTTATGTCCACAAAAATAAATTGTCATACTCGTGACATTCCTGACAATATCACACAATCAAATTCAAGGGGCCAGAGAAACTATTACCGGCACCCGAATTAGGGAAGGAAAATAGCACATTAACTACAAAAACAAATAGGGTACTCATTCCATCTGACAGCAGTTTTTCATTTCTCAAACCTAACCGTAGATTACAGAATGCAAGCCAATGCTCATCACTCCAAGTAAAACATGAACTTTGTTAGCTCTATTCAAGATCTTCCTCTTTCTTCACTTCATCTAACTTGGGCTTGGATGGGGGCACAGGAGATGGAGAGCCTTCCACTCCCATCTCTGCTCTTAGGTCATTGATGCTTTGCTCCAACTCATTTATGAGACTTCCCATATCATCAATCTTTGTCATGATTGATTCAGACATTTGTTGGAACCTTGATTGCATCTGTTCAAGAAGATTTTGCACAAAAACCGTCATATCTGCAGTGTTTTGCTTTGGATCTTCTGCATCATGACCATCCATCTTTTCTCCCTCCGATTGTCCGTACAATGGCTGCAATTCGAAGTTCAAAAGCTAGACCGAGCGAGTGAAAAGGAAAATGAAAACGCCCGCCTCTAAATCCTCTACTTCATTCTATCTTGAGCAAGAGATAAATTGGACTTCAGTGTAACCAAAAGCTATTCGTGAGTCTGCAATAATTGATTCACTGACTGATTTGAAGTGAGACTAGGAATGTGGGCTTGTGGAAGTTTGGAATGTGGAGTTATACCACCATTCAGCCAATGAAAGCCAATCCACCCATAACTTTGGCTTGTCACCAGAAAAAGATCTTAGAAAGTGTTCAAGACACTTATTGATAGCTTTTGTTTGGCCATCACTTTAAGGGTGATAGGCTGAAGAATATGAAAGATTAACTCCCTGCAATTTAAAAAGTTCTCTAAAAAATGAACTAGTAAATGTTGAGCCACGATTAGAAACAATGGTTTTAGGTAAACCATGCAACTTAAAAACATTGTTGAAGAACAATGAGGCCACTTAAGCAGCTGTAAATGGATGTTTCATGGACATAAAATGGGCATACTTGGACAACCTATCCACTACAACCATTATAATAGAATACTCCCTGGAAATAGGCAAACCCTCAACAAAATCCATTGAGAGGTTAGTCCATATTTGCTAAGGAATAGGTAAGGGCTATAAAAACCTAGCTGGAAAGACATTTTGAATCTTATTCCTTTGGCAGATTTCACATTCACGAATAAACTTCTTGACATCATTCTTGAGACCAGGCCAATAAAACTCCACCCTAGCTCTGTACAAATACTTGTGGAAACCAGAATGACGAGCAGCAGCACTAGAGTGTAAGTAATTCAAAATCTGCTGCTTCAAGGATAGAGAATCAGGCACATAAATTCTGTCATTCTTAAACTAAATGACATGCCTTAGTTTAAATGAAGAGTTAGAAGTAAGGTCAACCTGCAATGCAGAAATCAGTTTCTGCACATCTTGATCTACATCATAGGCTAACTTCAATTCTATGAGCCATGTTGGTGTAGGAAATGATAAGGCTGCCAATTCCCCAAGTTCACCAACCTGATCTTTACGAGATAAGGCATCAACCACCTTGTTCTCCACACCTTTCTTATGCTCAATTGTAAACTCATAGCCAATGAGTTTAAAAAGCCAACTCTATACTGTGCAATAGTGCCAACTTCTGCTCAAGCAAATATTAAGGCAATGCTGGTCAGTAATGACCACAAATACACTTCCCAAAAGATATGGCCTCCATTTCTTAACAGCTGGCACTAAGGCTAGCAAATATTTGTCATAAGTGGAAAGAGCTACAATTTTACCCTTCAAAGCCTGACTTAGAAAGGCTAAGTGCCTTTGGTCTTGCATCAAGACTGCTCCTACATTAGTTGCACAAGCCTCACATTCAATGACAAAGACTTTTGTGAAATCAGGCAAAGCAAGAACATGAGGGCTCCTGACAACAACTTTCAAGTCAATAAAAGACGTAGTAGTTGAATCTGTCCAAACAAAAGCATATTGTTTTAACAAAGATGTCAAAGGGGTAGCAATCTGACCATAGCCCCTAATGAATTTTCTATAGTAACCTGTCAAGCCTAAAAAACCCCTTAATGACTTTAGGTTTTTAGGTATTGGCCAAGTAACCATAGACTCCAACTTTTTAGGATCTGCCCTCACTCCTTTTGAAATCAAATGTCCCAAATACTCTATTTCTTGGCATGCAAACTTACACTTTGACTACTTAGCATAGAGTTGGTGATACTATAATGTTTGCAACATAGTAGAGTGATGAGCTAAATGAGATGGCGTGTCCTTGCTATTGACTAGTACATCATCAAAAATGACAATGACAAACTATCTAAGGAATGGCCTGAAAACTTCATTCATGAGGCCTTGAAATATTGAAGGGGCATTAGTGGGCCAAAGGGCATGACAAGGAACTCATAATGCCCTTCATGAGTTCTGAATGCAGTCTTATAAACATCCTCGTCTCTCATATGTATTTTATGATATCTTGCCCTAAGATCCAATTTAGAAAAAATTATAGAACCTGAAAGTATATCCAAGAGCTCACAACAGGAATGAGGTATTTATCTTTAACAATGGCTTCATTTAAAGCCCTATAATCAATGCACATTCTCCATGTGCCATCAGACTTTCTGACTAGCAAAACAGGAGAGGATAAAGGTGATTGACCAAGCCTAATAAACCCAAAATTTAAGAGCTCTTTAACAATTTTCTCAAATTCTGTTTTCTGATAAAATGGATATGTATAGAGCCTAAGACTAATAGGTTAAGTTTCTTGCTTCAAATTAATATTGTGATCATGGGATCTATTGGGTGGTAACCCAGTAGGTTCATTAAAAACATCCTTGGTGTAAAAGCTACTGCACTTGTTCATCTTGCAGAGATGAAGGTTCAATGGAATTACAAGCAACTAACTGCAGAAAGACTCATCATCATCAATAAGATCTGACTGAGATGCTATCAAACCTTTTAAAGAAACTGTCTCACCAGCACACTGAAATTGCATATGCATATTCACAAAGTCTCAAAGAATATGACTCAATGTAGATAACCAATGTATGCCAAGAACTGCATCACACCCTCCTAAAGGAGGAGTAAAAAAATCAAATGTGAAGGGCATACCTTGAATCATGAAAGGCACAACCATACATTTTCCAGTACTATTAATGATCTGACCATTAGCCACTTTAACATGAATACTCTAGCTCAATTGCTCATGCACTTTACATTAAGCAGCCACTACAATATCCACAAAATTATGTGTACTACCAGTGTCAATCAAAATCACCAACTTTTTCTTGCCAATATAAGCAATAAGTCTCATTGTCTTAGGTCCTCCACCTCCTACCATAGACTATAATGAGATAGAAGTTATCTCAACTTCAACTTCCACAGGCTCAACAACCACTTCACCACTAACATCAGTATCCACTTCACAATTGGAATCACCAAATTTCATACCTTCCAATAGAAATAGCTTTGGCCTTGTACACTTATGACTTGGTTGCCATTTGTCATCACAGAAATAACAAACTCCTTCCATTTTAGGAACTCTCGCATCATTCAAAGATGAAGGATTCGTCATTCTCACAATAACCTAATCTCATCACGAACGCCACTTTAAAGCAGTCAATTTATTCTTCTCAAATAGGCCTTTAATTCAATTGGAAAGCATCTCAAATTCAGCTTTATACTCATTAACTATACTAACCTACTTGAGACGAGTAATTGACTCCAATGGATCATCGTATGGAGTAGAACCAAATTGAATCTGAACAACTTTGATAAAATCCTCCCAGGAGTGAAATCTGACTGGTTCACTGGCATCCTGGAACCAGACCAAGGCTTTTTCATCCATACGAAAGGAAGCAACGAAAATATGTTGACTAGTAAGGAACTGGTGATACAAAAAATACCGATTCGCATGATAAATCCATGGTGATGGATTACCGCCATGAAATATAGGAAACTCGAGCTTAATTCCCCTGACAAAAGCCTCTGTCTACAAGTTCTTTGTGACACACTTCTCCCATGCCTTCCTCCATATCTTCATTTATGTGCAGCGATTGTGGATCTTGATGATTTCAGTGAATTAAACCAAGATCATCAGAATCATGACAAGAAATCCTTGAGATTTGTTGTAAAACCTCCTGGAACTTCTTATCTTGTGCTTCTCTTTCCAATTGCGCAGCCTCTTGCTGCTTCAATAATAAACCAATCGCATCTTCAATTAGTTTTTGTTGTTGATCTTGTTGCTGTCATAAGTGATTCATTGAATCAACTATTTGAGCATACGAACGTGTTGCTTTTCCCATGACTGATACCAACTATAATGGACCCAAACTGATGTATTCATGAGAGTCACTCTCTAAAAATTGTGGAATGAAGAGAAGAATGGAAGTTGAGAGAGAAGAGGGAGTTCTGTAGAATGAATCAACTTCGGTTGAGGACTTTCCCTCCAACTTTCTTATTTATACTAAATGTTTTAACAAAATGCAGTGTTTTTCAATCATCTATTAACACTTCACTAAGTAAAATGACCTCATTACATTTAATAAAAATAAATAGACATTAAACGACAACGTTCCATTAAGAGATGACCCACTAATTCTGTAACAACATGACATCATTCCAAGCTTTCGTCTTCGTGTGCCAGCAACTACCTTTCCCTTTTAGTCTTCAAGCGCAACACAACAACCTTAACAACATAGAACCTTGCCCACTACAATCTTCCCACTCCAACACGGCAACCCTTCCCCTCCAGCACCTTTTCAACCCATAACACAACCCCTATTTTCCCCCCTCCACCGAATCACTCCTTCTCGACTTCTCTTGACCCGCGTTGCCACCGACCACCTTAGACTGCCATGCAGCCCTGCCCAACCATAAACGACCACTTATGGAAGCAACCCACGAAGCCCACTACCACAAACCACCAGCCTCATGCCCAAACTCAAGAGCCACCATTGCTCAGCTCCACCTCAGACCCTTGAAGCCGTTGCTCAGCCCCTTACCTTGCAGTATAAATTCCATCCCTATGTCTTAAGATATATTATGCTCAGGTAGTTTGTATGAATGTTGGTGTTGTGTTATATTATTGGCAGATTTGATGTGTATAATGGTTGTGTTGGTTGTGGTAGGCTAAGAAGGAGCGAGATGTGGTTTGTAATGTGATTGTGTGTTGTGAAGTAATGGGGTTAAATGTAGAGTGTGCTTGGGTTGTGATACAACTATGAGTAGTGTGAAGTGTTGTGACTTTGTGAATTGTGTAAAGTGTTGGGATTTTGTGCGTGGTTGTGTTGTGGTGTGGACTTTATGGATCAAGGGAGGCCATGGTTGAGGTTATGAAGCTATGTGGCTATGTTTGTGAATGTGTGGTGTAGGTGTATAATCGATATGAGTGGAACTAGATATATTGATTATGTTGGTTGTAGTTTTGTGGAGTCATGATTTGTAACTCATAAAGAGTTGTAAATGTGTTGTGTAGATGTATAAATTGTATAGGCAGATTTCATGCATTGGGTTGGATTGCAAGGGAGTGGATGGTATGTATTTGGATAGAGTATATAGTTTGAGTGTATTTCATATGGCTGATGATTGTTGATCTTAATTGGATTATATGTTGATCTTAGGTGATAAAGGGGTGTGACACATGTATGGTGGGTGGATTGCATATGTATGTTTGATGGATTGTATGGGTATGCTTGGTTGACTTGTGCTATGCATTTAGATTTAAGGAAACGAGATGGGACTTAGGATTTGGATTGGATCATGTATGGGGGAAGGGTATTATTTAAAGACTGATATTGTGATTGCAGTTGGGTCGTATGTTGAAGTGAGGTTAAGTTGTAAGCTCATGAATAATGGTTGGAGATTAAAGTAAAGCATGGAAGCTCATTTTGTTAATTAGAAAATGAAGTTGGGATTTCTAGATTGTAGTCTAGGCCTAAGATGTATGGCAAGGTTTATACCTCAAGGATTAGATGATGACATGTATAAGTGAAATGAATAGATATTCGGAATACCTAGAGGTGTAAGTTTGTACAAATAGGGATGTCATGAAGGAGCATGCGTTTTAAATGGTTAAAGGATGATTAATTGGATGATGACTAGTCTAAGTGGAGGAAGTCTAGTAAAGAACCAATTGGAGGTTAAAGTCAAGAGGGAGAGAATGGATTAGGAGTTAGAGATAGCTTTCTTATGCAAGTTTTATGCCTAGCGTTCTTTAAATGCAAAAGGAAGTGATGTGAGGTTGTCAATGCAAGTAGGTTGTCATCTGACACGCACATGAACGGATTGGATGAAATGTGCATATCATGGAGTCCAGGTAAGTATTACGTTCATGCTCCTTTAGAGTTTTCTAAAAGTATGAAAATGAAAATGAATGCTATATAAAATGCTTTCATGAAAAATTTTCTTTTATGAAATGAAAAGAAAGAAATGTTTTCTAAGAATGAAAATGTTTTACAGATCTATGCTAAGATATTAAGATTTAATTATATGTATGTACTGGCCCTCTTTGGCAGCCCCTTTTTACACACCCGAAAGGATAGCTGTATGCATGTGATTGGATGCTATACGTAGTATGTATTGTATGTTGTTTCATGAAATGAATGATGAGGTTTTATCCTTTATGTTACAAAAAATGTTTTACGAAATGAACTGATGAAAAGGAAATGAATGAATGAAAGGAAATGAAAGGGTTGGAAAGAAATGAATATTTTAATGTATGAAACTACGTAACAGCCATGACTGATGAATGAATGATGGAACCAAAGGACTGGGCAGATTACAATGCCAGCTAAGTAGTACTGGTAGTGCACCCAGTGCTACCCCTTGACTGAGGGATTCCTAACCCGCAGTCACAGACAGAATCAGGTCCAAAAATAACTAACCTCAACACATGGGGCATAACAGTGTGTACCGGTCAAATGAAAATGATAAGAATAATTGTATGTTTAAAATGTCTTAGTTTTATGAAGGAAAGTACAAGGTGGGAATGTTTTGAGGAAAGAAAATCATTTTTAAAAGAAAAAGTCCACCTTGTAATGTTTCAAAGAAAATAAAACGTTTTATGTAAAGTATGTATATGAGTGAGAATGCATGAATGAAACTTATGTTCTTATATTTTTACAAGTATAAAGTAATGCTTACTGAGAATTTGACTCATTTTATTTTTATGAGTGCCCCTCTTGCGAATTAAATGAGGACGAAGCGTTAGGACAGACACGGCTCAAGGAAAAGGTGATGGAAGCCTAGGCATTTTGTATAGCACATGAAATCTTATTTTGTGAAAAAACTTATATTTTAGTTTAATGATTTCTACTGCAAAACTCTCTTCTAGTTTTATAAATGTAAGTTTTAGATTTTAACTGTAGAATCTTTTATATCTTGGGAAGGGAAGGAAAAAATTTTAAAAAGTTCATTAATTTCCGTCTCGTTTTTTCTAAAAATCATTTTCTTAAGTCCCACTACAAGGATAATCGTTACAATTTGGGACCCATATGAAAAATCTCACTTTTTAATAGTAGGTATCACTATTTTTCAAGGAGAGTACATGAGATTACACACCCTAAAATTATATCTAACATTAGTCAAAATTTAATTTTTCTTTTAAGTTCTGAACTTTTGTACAGTTCGTTTGAAAATTTGAGAAAACAGAGTGAAAAGATAAAAATATGGTTCGTTGACCCATGACCCGAAATATGTTAATTTCAAATACATATATCATGATCTACTAGAAGATGTTTGAAGTTTCAACCTATACTAGTGGCACACCGACACCGAAATGTTTAAATAATATAAAATACTTTATCAAAAATAATATTTTTTCGAAATTTCTAAAACATTTAAAATATGTGTAACACATTCATTTTATACCTTCCATCGCAAAATAAAAATAATAACTTTTATTATAATAAAATAAAATTTGAGAAACCCACCTTTGTAAACTCATTCTTTTTGGGCAATATCAATATTATCATATAATGAAATCAGTCACATCTCTATAGTCTTTCACAGGTTAATTTTTCTCTTTAAAAGGTTTGCATTTTGAAAACTTAATGACATCTAGTTTTAAATAAAAACAACGAACTTGATTAATAAAAATTAATTATCTAATTAGATCTATTATTGTTTAAATAAACTCAACTTATAAGTTAGAGCCTTGAATACGAAAGGAAAATTAACTAATTATTTAATCTTGATGGGAGTTTCAAATCGGAAATTTGGTCAGCTGGGAAATGAGTCTCATACAAGTGTGAGTAAAGAACCGGATTAAAAACATCCATAATTTTAATAAGATGGTTTAGCTGTGTTTACATTCATCGTGGTAGGTTGTAATAAGAGAATATACATGTGGAGGGGAATTGGCCAAGTTGGTTAGGTAGAGTTTGACTTGATGAACGCGATTTTAACTAGTTAATTAACTAATTCCCATTTTAATATATAGATGATGCTGCTACAATTATATTACACACATCACTTGCAATTATGATAATGTTTATTAGCGAATTATCATAATTGGTTAGGTAGAGTTCTTTTATTATTATTGTTATTGTTGTTGTTGTTAACGTCTTGTTTTGCACACCTTTTAGCTCGGCTCTGATAACTCAGGTATTTCGAAATGAGCCTGCAAAAGATGGAGAATGGTGCAACTAGAAGAGAGCTGGTTTGGGTCTGGGAAACCTTTGATGCCAAAGTTAGTCAGTATTCTTAGAAGTTTGTAAATAACTAAAACAATCTAGGGATCAGAGAGCCCCTTTCAAACCTGAAGTTGGCTATTTATTTCATGGGTTGGGGGGTGCAGATCGTTTTTGTCTCCACAAAATTCATGCCTTCCCTTTTGTTTACGCTGTCAAACTCCTTTAATGTGGCCTGGCTTTGTGACGACACCATAAATATGGTGTGTCGATAGAGGTGTCAATAATGCGGTGTTGTTTCCTGGCTTTCCGTCTATACCTTGTGAGCCGTTGATGGTCTGATGTTGACGAATCGAGGATCGTCCGCATTTCCCAACGCGCTATGTACAGGTTTTGTGCTCTAAATGCGGCTGCAGGTTGTGAGGCCAACCTATCTTGTTAACTACTCATCTCCCTTTTCTGGTAGAGGTTTTGCCCCTAATGGGCTTAGTGGCCTTTGAGCTAGGTATCGGGCTATGGCCCAATGGGACTTATGAAGTAAGGGAAAAATCCCTTACAAGTCTGAGGGGAATTCCTTCTTTATTCCTTAACCTTTTGCATTGCAAGTCGACTCGGCCTTCTTTGCTGCAAGCCAAGCAACTGTTCGCCTCACACCCACGTGGCGATATGTTGTCGGTTACGTTTTCACATTGAATAGTGTCCCTTTGGTTTTTGTGTTGTGACTATGTGTTACACAACCATTTATTCGCACATCATATCAACAGATATACTCTGCAGGAGTTGCAACAATCGAGGGATTCTGGTACATTGAGGGACACATGATGCTACATGGAGTTATGGCGCCTCGGGAGTTCAAACGTCAACCCCGCCTATATAAGGACCCTTCTCTATTGGGAAATCCATTATACTCATTCTACCTTTCATTTTGCTTCCTGTGCTCCTTGCCCCACTGTTTGAGTTCTTCGTTCCTCTGCTTTCCTTCGTTTTTCTCCCGAAACTTCTTTGCTTTTCCTTCTATTTCTCATGGCTCCAAAGAAATCTTCATGCCTTGCAGGATGAGTTAGGTCCTCTGGTCGTGCCCAGGCCACCGCTAGCAGTAGTGGTTACACCCTGGATTATTTCACTGGGTTTTCATGGCGATCAGTGGTGACCCCTGACGAACTGGAGGAGTTCAAGGTGACTTACAGAGTCCCTTCAAAGGTGGAGTTTGTGGTGCCCTCCCTCGCTGAAGGAGCAATGGATTTCGAGAGTTATGGCACCAAAGTAGCGGTGCCTGCTCAGTGCGAGAAGTCTTGGGATTCTTTGAGTTGGCGTCTGCCTAGTTTCCTCCCCTTGTATTATAACACTCGTCCTCGTGGTGGGACTTTTTATAAAATATTTTAAGAAAGGACGACGGGAATTACTGTTCCCTTGAAAACTTTTCACTTGCATACCCAGGGTGCAAGACTCTACGTTTATAAAATAAAATGCGCTTTGGTAATAAAAGAGGTTTACAGTGGAAAACATTAATTTTACAATAAAAAAGCCTCTCTTACATTTAAAAATCATGCCTAGACTTTCGTGCTCTTCCCCATGGGCCTGTCCGTCCTGACCGTTCAGTTCCTGTGGGGGAGGGGCATACATAAAACTAAAATGAGTCGAAGACTCATAAGCATTACTTCATACAGTTAAAATATAACAACATAGGTTTTCATTCATGCATTCATAATTCGTACATACCATTACGTGCATGCATACGTGTCGTGCGTGCGTTCGTTTGAAAACATCACTAGACGGGGTTTTGCTTTAATGGTCTTTCCTTTCGTGAAACGTGTCTCCCGTCAGTGCCTTCATTTCTTCAAAAGCCATTGTACGGGGTTTTGCTTTTAAAAGGCTTTCTTGTCGTCAAACATTTCCCCCGTCAGTGCCTTCATTTCTTAAAGAGTTCGTGCTCTTGTGCATTCATGCATACATGCATCCGTGCATACATACGTTCTTTCTTATCACTGTCATAGGCCAGTACACACTGTTACGCCCCGTGTGTTGGGGTTAGCGGTCTTTTGGACCAAAGGATTCACCCGTGGCCGCAGGTAAGAATCTCATTCCGTTAGGGTGCAGCACTGGGTGCACTACCAGCACTACTGCCTAGCATTGCAATCTGCTCATTCATTCATTGGGTATCCCTTTTCATTCATTCATATGGCCGTTACATTTTTTCATACATTTCATGATTTCATTCGTTCTTTCATTCATTCATGGCAGCTCGAAAGAACTGGAGCTTTCATTCTTTTCTTATCTTTCATTTACATGTCATTTCATGAGAAAATGTTCATTTCATGGAAAAGCATCGTGTAAAACATGGGCTCGAACTTCGTCTCTCACGGCATCCATAAGTACCACTTTGAACGTCGTCTTTCATTGGAGTCACGAGAATCACCTTGTGGCATCCGTGAAAGCCTCGATTCGTAGGGTCCATGAAAGCCTCGATTCTCATGTCTTTCTTTGCCTTTCGCGAGAAAACATTCATTTTCGTGAGAAAACCTTCATTTCATGAGAAAACATCGTTTCAAGAGAAAAGCATGGTTTCATGACCGTGAAATGTCAGTTTGTTAATTTTCTTAGAAAATACGTACAATAGATACGCCGTATAGTCATCCATTCACATGCGTACAGTTAATACTTTGGGTGCATAAAAAGGGGTTGCCAAGGAAGGGCCGTTACTTACTTATACCTTTGAACACTTAGCCTTTTCTTCCTTAAAACGTCTTTCATTTCTTTTCTTGAAGCATCTTAAAGGAAAATCGTGTCTTGTATCTTGGAAAACTCTAAAAGAGTATGAACGTAACGCTTACCTGGACTCCATGCTACTTGTATATCATGTAGTCCATTCATGTGCTTGTCAGATGGCAACCTACATGCATACACATACCTTAACGTCATTCTCTATCTAGTACATAAGCAACTTAAACTTAGAAAGCATAAGCTACACTTCACTTGGAACACTCTTCCTCTATCCCATGTTCTTATGTGTTCCTTACTAACTTAAAACCTTCGGGGACCCATTACGGTCACCCCATCTTCAAATTCAAGGTCTTGCCTCCAGTGCTTATTCACTAAAGTGAACCCATGATTCTCCTTAGGATTAAGACACTAAGACCTCTGCCTCATTCTTCTCATTAACCATGTTCACGTTAACACTCTACTCATCACGTTCCATGCCCATCAATCACACAACCATCCTTATCACTGCGACACGCCACACGGCATGTCGCTGCACCTCATGGAGTACATCCCATGCGTACTCTCTTCTCACATGCTACGCCACATCATTACTATGGCGTACCTGTCAGATAGTGTATCACTTCACCACATGGAGTACACTTCGCGTGTACTCCCCTCATACACATCACGCCACATCACCATTATGGCATACACGCCATATGGTGCATCACTATACCACATAGAGCACACTCGATGTGTATTCCATTCACCTGCATCACGCCACATCACCATTATGGCATACAACCATATGGTGCATTACTCTGCCACTTGGAGTACACTCCACGTATACTCCCTTTACACGCACTGCAACACAGAGTACACTCAGCGTATACTCTTCCTATTCCACATTCACCACGCCACATCACTATTATGGCATATCCGCCACATGGTGCATCAACTTGCCATACGGAGTACATTCCACATATACTCCTTTTACATGTACTATACCACAGAGTACACTCTATGTGTACTCATCCCATTCCACCATATGCCAGGAGGGTATATTTTACATATACTCTCCTTGTCTCACACTACGCCACACACAGAGTATACACAACGTGTACTCTTCCCATTCTGTTTACATCACGCCACCATTACAACACAATCCACAACACTACACAACACACTTCCCAAATACACCCAACACCTGACAGCACACTACACGGCACAATGCACCTCCATACAACACATATATGCCTAACACTTCACTACACAGCACCACATCACAATACCACAACTCCACAAATACCAATAGTACAGTCCACAACCTAGTCAACTAATCAATATCTAGTATAATTAATGAGGGATAGTACCATCGACGGGATAACCCGTGCGTTGCTCATTGACCGTCATAGTTGAAGACGTCAGAAGGGTCGTACGTGGCAGCTAACCCACGTACGTTAACTGTTTAGGTGTTTGGATAGCTAGGTGTGATCTTGGAAGGGCTCGTGGTGGCCTTGTGATGATGGCAAGGAGCGTAACACAGCGAATCTAGCCTTTTACAGTGGCGGTCAACCACGCGTAGTAGTTGTCCATCACGTGCAGTGACTAACCACCACTCAAAGTGGTGGTTTGAACCTAGGGTTGGGCTGAGGGGTTGCTGGTGGAGCTCCTGGTGGCACTAGGGTGGTGCCACGGTAGCTCACAGTGGAGGAATGAGGAAATGGCCATGTAAGGGAGAGGGAGAAGCCATGGGAGAGTGAGAGAGAGTGTACGTGCATGGGTGGCAGATCGGGGACATGGATGGCTGGGATGGCTTGGTGGTGGCTTGAGNATCAGATAGTGTATCACTTCACCACATGGAGTACACTTCGCGTGTACTCCCCTCATACACATCACGCCACATCACCATTATGGCATACACGCCATATGGTGCATCACTATACCACATAGAGCACACTCGATGTGTATTCCATTCACCTGCATCACGCCACATCACCATTATGACATACAACCATATGGTGCATTACTCTGCCACTTGGAGTACACTCCACGTATACTCCCTTTACACGCACTGCAACACAGAGTACACTCAGCGTATACTCTTCCTATTCCACATTCACCACGCCACATCACTATTATGGCATATCCGCCACATGGTGCATCAACTTGCCATACGGAGTACATTCCACATATACTCCTTTTACATGTACTATACCACAGAGTACACTCTATGTGTACTCATCCCATTCCACCATATGCCAGGAGGGTATATTTTACATATACTCTCCTTGTCTCACACTATGCCACACACAGAGTATACACAACGTGTACTCTTCCCATTCTGTTTACATCACGCCACCATTACAACACAATCCACAACACTACACAGCACACTTCCCAAATACACCCAACACCTGACAGCACACTACACGGCACAATGCACCTCCATACAACACATATATGCCTAACACTTCACTACACAGCACCACATCACAATACCACAACTCCACAAATACCAATAGTACAGTCCACAACCTAGTCAACTAATCAATATCTAGTATAATTAATGAGGGATAGAGGGTTATACCATCGACGGGATAACCCGTGCGTTGCTCATTGACCGTCATAGTTGAAGACGTCAGAAGGGTCGTACGTGGCAGCTAACCCACGTACGTTAACTGTTTAGGTGTTTGGATAGCTAGGTGTGATCTTGGAAGGGCTCGTGGTGGCCTTGTGATGATGGCAAGGAGCGTAACACAGCGAATCTAGCCTTTTACAGTGGCGGTCAACCACGCGTAGTAGTTGTCCATCACGTGCAGTGACTAACCACCACTCAAAGTGGTGGTTTGAACCTAGGGTTGGGCTGAGGGGTTGCTGGTGGAGCTCCTGGTGGCACTAGGGTGGTGCCACGGTAGCTCACAGTGGAGGAATGAGGAAATGGCCATGTAAGGGAGAGGGAGAAGCCATGGGAGAGTGAGAGAGAGTGTACGTGCATGGGTGGCAGATCGGGGACATGGATGGCTGGGATGGCTTGGTGGTGGCTTGAGGAGGCTGAAGGTGGCGATCAATCACCATGGGTAGCGGTGCACGGCGGGGTAGGGTGTAAAACCCGTACGTGAAGGAGAGAGAGAGTTCGTGCATTGGAGGGAGGCTATGGGCCTTAGGTTACGTGGAGGAAGAAGGAGAAAGGAAGGGGGAAGCGCATGGAGGCACTTGGTGACCATGGGTGCCGCGTACATCGGCGATAGAAGCAGCGCACGGTGAAGCCGTGCATGGGTCTCTACGTGTGTGCTACGGGGAAGGTGGCTGCAAGGTAGAGGCCAAGCTTGCTAGAGGGTGATGACTGGTGGAAGAGGAAGATGCCGTGGAGGTGGTGGCACCATTGGGCGGCACACGGCGGTGCTGTGAGCACAAGCCCATTCAGGCAGTGCACTGCTAGCAGAGAGAGAGAGGGAGCGTGAGAGAGAGGGACCGGCATGGGAGGACTCACCGGCGTGAGGTGGAGCTGGTGGTGCCGTCGGTGAGAGCTACCGACGCACGGCAGCGCCGGGCTGAGGCGTGGAAGAATTGGGCATGGGGTGGGACTGCGTACAACATACGCTTGAGAGAGGGAGGAGAGAGGGAGAGAGCTACGGGAAATGAGGGGGAAAGAGAGGGGGTCTGGGTATTTAACCTAGTCCCTTCATCTGGGGATCCACGTAACGATCTAAAGATGGATCTCAAATACTAATTTGAAAATGCGTAAAACATTAACTTAATTAAAAGCGCTTAGAGGAATTAAGGTAGAATATTATTTTAAACTAAGACTTCATCATTTTATTAATGATGAAGGAATATTACTTTAAACTAACTTTAGTTTATAAAATAATATTCCTTCATCATTAATAAAATGATGAAGTCTCACTTAACATATTAAAGAGAATAAAACCATTTAATTAATAAAAGTTTTCAACATAATTTAAATCAAATAATATCTTTAAATAGTTGAAATCATTTTAATAATGATATTAAAATGATTTCTGGCAATTATAATATTTTTGGAGTTCTTCAAGAATATTATAATTGTCGTATTTAAAAACAAGCTTAGTTCAAAAACACTGGAAATACTCTTTATATATATTTCCAGCACATTTAAAACACTGGGTGTGCCCTAGAAGTCATGATATCTTTGAAGACATCATGAGTCTCGCATTCGCTAGAGAGAAGGGGCGGATGGTTTACATAATTTCTGTCCTCAACCTTGCTTACATAAGAAGGAAGGAATCTTACATCAGAAAGAGAGAAGCGTACGTAAGAAGGAAGGATCGGGGTGTTACATGCATGGAGGACTCTCGTTTCGTGTTGTGTCATCTGGCACCGCGCATTGAAGGAGGCCAGGTTAGATTTCCCGGATATTATAGCTCGTGAGTTCTTCATTACTCAAAATGTTGTGTGGAAGGGCCGACACCTCTAGAGTTTCCAGTCAGTTCAAGAACTGGTCTGGGTGGAGGCGTAACATACTGTCCTGAAAGGATACAACCACAAATTCTTCTTCTTGTCGGGCGATGGATGGGAGTTCTCGGTCTAGCAGACCCTCAAGTGTCAATTTCACGTGCATTCTATATGGGGTATCGTAGACGGGGACACAAATCACCGCCCTAAACCAACCTTGGAGGAGGAATTGAGGGTTAGGATCGTTCGGGCCTGGGTGAAGGTGCATCCAAACGATATTTCTTCATACACTCTATTGACAGAGGGCAGCCTTCTCTAGTATTTTCCCCCCCTCCCCTCCACCAGTATTTGGCCCCCTCCAAGGGGACCATCTGTAATGGCCTCAATTGTAACACCCCGTATTTCAGTGTATTTTTACTGAAGGATTATTTTTGATTGTTCAAAAATTTATCCTCTTATTTTAAAATTGGTTGGATTTTTAGTAAGTTTATTTCTATGATTTTAATTTGGTGAAAATTATTTTTATGTGCTTTCCAATTATTTATTTATTGTTATGCATTTAAATTGCTTTTAATATTTAAATTAATTACTGTGGGATTTAATTATTTCAATTTGATTTTACCATTACGTTTGAATTATTTTATTTAACTTGTGGTTTTAAAATCATCTCCGTTGGATCATTTTTGTGACCCAAGTTATGAGGATTGGACCTCATTTCTTTTCCCTCCATTTTTCTTTCCTTCCTTTTTCTTTTCTTTCTTTTCTTTTT
>QEOW01000066.1:0-37478 GCA_003123825.1 Juglans hindsii | reverse complement strand
CGTCACACTCAGTAGCACCAAGGGCTCCCGAGGAGATGGTGACAATAACCTTTCTCGCGTTGTGCCGCTGGTCCAAGCCTCGAGAAGTGACATCGAAAGGAGAGGATCGCTGGTCTGGCCGAGGAGACAACAACACCCGGAGTTCCAAACAAGGGGACAGGTGAGCAGGTCGTCGAAGAAGTCTGAAGGGGCCTTTGGATGACTACTTTGCCTGGTGATGCTGACCGACTCCACGAGATGGAGCGTAGACTCCGGATGCTAGGAGGAAACCAAGCGGGTTATTGAAGCTCGTGAAACTACCATCTGTGATCTGTAGGAGGAGTTGTCTTATGTCTGTGGTATCCACAATGACGTGTGGCACTTCGGTTATAATGACGGCTTAGAGCGGATGAAGACCCACCTTCTTCAGATCCCGTAGTGTGATCTCAGGGTCACAGAGGTGGGGGAGTTTCCTCCACACGAAGAATCTATGAGGCGGCGTGATCTCCATAGGAAGAGTCTGGTTCAAACGGCCTTGGTGATGATTCTGCAAGCAACAATCCCTCCTGTTGAGGGTGGAATTTTCAAGCTGATCTTCTCGCTCTCCAATGCTGCTTTGCCCTAAGCCTCCACGGCCCTTTCCTGGTAGATCTCCTGGCCATTCCTCTATTGTGGGGGTCCCGACCCCTTCTTCTCATTCTTGCCCTTTTGCTTATTTTGCCTCACTTGTTCTCGCCCTTTTGCTTACATCGCTCAAATTCAAAGCCATTCCCAATCGGCGTCTTTACTTCCTCCAACAGTTTCTTCTCCCTTTCCACAACTGGTGGATGGTTTGGGGCTGCTCCTGGACGATGGGCATCATCGTACGACTCAATTAGTTACCTCATTACATCCCTGTTGATTCTTAGAGGTAACTTCGGGCGTTATCGATACGTCGTAGTGATGGAGATCTCAGACTACCGCTTGCATGGAATTTATAACTTGATTGAGCTCCGTTGCGATGATCTCAGGCCTTCATCCAGAAAGCGGTTCACAACGTAGAAATCAACTTTGAGATGTTTCGATTCTTGGCGGTATCTTCATCGTCAGAGATTTTTAACTCATCCTATTTCAGAAGGGTCCAAGAACAATTAGGACTTTTGGTTCCCTTCGATTATATATGGCTGCTTTATGGTCTAGGTCTACGATCGGGCAATGGAACTTGTTTCTTCTAACTCTGTGGCTTTATTTTGTAGCTTGTTCCTGTCAGCTCTGCGGCTTTATGTTATAACTTGTTCCTTGTAACTCTTCTATTGACCATATCTGGCTATGCCTTTTCCGCATTCTTTTCCACTATTCTTGCTTTTCCCTTCTCCTTTTTATTTTTGGGGGCCGGCCCCTGGAGGAGTTCAGCCGCTAGGACTGCCACACGGCACCTTTTGCAGTCCACCCCCATCGCTCGGCCAATACATGATGACCCCGCCTGTCGGCGGTCTTCTGGCTTACGCTCTTTTTGTCGCCCTTCACCATGTATTCATTTCCTGGGCCTTAATGACTTTGCTTATGGGGTGAGCGTTTTTCACATTTTCATTTAGCATAACTTCTCTCTTTAGGTAGTCATGAGGCCGATTCCCCTTTCCACTATGGGGAGTCAAGATGGCCTTAGGCTTGACTTGCCTCCTCGGCCCTCAAGGAGGTAACATAATTTGGGCAGTTTGAAACTTTACTGGTCCTCCTCCATATTCATGTAGATTTGCTCTTCGAGAAGCCGTGAGGTTGGTCCCGCTCTCTGCCACTGGGAGCCAAGATGGCCTTAGGCTTGTGGGAGGTAAAATAGTCTAGGTAGTTTGAAACTTTACCTGTCTATGCCGCACTATGCTTTTTGATGATGCCTGTACTGATTTTCTGTGTTTCCGTCGTCCGTGTTGATGATGTCCACGTTTTTTGCTTCATTATTCGGGCAGTCGGTGGACTTGACCCTCTTTACTTCGGGGATAGGTCAGAATGCCTCATGCCAAATCTCTTTTTTTCTCCCAGGGAGGTAATTTGTATGGCGATGTGGCTAGTCTGCTCATTCGCCACAGTGGGGGTCTGGGTAAGCGTTTGGGTAGCCTCGAGGCTGAACCTGCTCTCCTTTGCTGGAGGACGGCCTTTGGCTCATCTCATCCCTTTGTCCCCCACTAGAGGTATGTTATTCAGGCTGTCTATTCTGTACCCATTCTCGTCCGTTGACACTGCAGGAAAGGATAAGTTTGGGTCAGGTGGTGCTGATGTGGCTAATCCACTCCTTTGTCGTGATAAGGGTTAGGGTAAGTTATTCGAACCACCTTGAGGTTGGTCCCGCTCTCCCGGACAAGGATGTTGAGCCACCTGCTCACCTATCATTCTTTGTGGGGAGGTAGGTTGTTCGGGCAATTTGTTCTGGATGTGCTCCTGCCCATTGGCATCATAGGGAAGGGTAAATTTGGGTCTGGCCTTTACATGAGGCTGCATGGTAGCCGTAGATGGTAGCTCCGGTCGGCCTTCCTTTGCCGATTTGGTGGCTGCCGTCCCTCAACCCATACCTGAGATGATCCTACCTCCCAGACCTCCAAAGATGGTGGAAGGAGAGGTATATTTCCAGTTTACTAAAGAGGAGATTGCAAGATCAGCGGAGCCTTTCCGCTATTCGGTAGTGCTTAAGTTTGTGAAAAACAGACCATCGTTGGATGCTGTGAGGGCTTTCATTCATAGTCGTTGGGGCCTTACGGCCATTCCAGTAGTATCATCCATGAGGAGACCTCGTAACATCTTCGTACGCATGGCAAATGAAGCAGATTTCACCAAGGCATTATTGCAGGAGGTTTGTGAGATTAATGGAATCTTTTACCGTGCATTCAGATGATCACCAGATTTCAATGAGGATGCAGAGCCTTCTAAGGTCCCAGTATGGGTTTCTTTGCCGGGTCTCCCTCCAAACTTCTATCAAGAAGCTTTCTTGAATATACTGATGGCACCCATTGGAACTTTCATCCGCCGTGATAATCCGACTCGGTGCGCAACAAGAACGGATGGTGCAAGATTATGTGTGGAAGTTGATGCTGCAAAACCTCCGTTGTCTCATTTCTGGATTGGAGCACCTGGGCTTCCTTCTAGTCGAAAGCAAGAAATCGTCTATGAAACGCTCCCGGCTTACTGCTCTTCTTGTAATATGCAGGGTCATAACGCATGGACTTGTAATCCTGGGAAAGCTGGTAAGAATGGGGGAAGAAAAGTGAATAAAAAAGGCCACTCGGAGACAAAGATGCTGATAAATGATCAGGGGGTAGATGTGGAACTACCCCCGTTGGTTATTGTGAAAAATAATGTTGTTGGTGAAAATTTTATGAGGTTGGAACACGAAACACAGGATGATAGGGTGGACAAGGTGACGGAAGTAGTAGCTGTAGATTAGGTGCAGTTGGTTTCTGAGCAGGAAGATTTGTCAATGTAGTTGGTAGATCAAATGGTACAGTTGGTAGCTGAGAAGGATGAACAATCGGTGCAGAGGATGGGATTAATTCCTTCTGTGATGAATAGTGTGGTGCAATTGATGCCTCTTGATGAAACAGAGGCTGATACAGAATTAGTGTTAAATGTTGATGACCCAGTTTGTGCTGGGAATGTTACAGGTGTGTGTCATGTGGAGCTTTCTATGGATGTGAATCAGATTTTGCCTGCAGAACAGATTGCTGTTAATGGTCTGACAATAGAGCAGAAGCAACCAGTGGTGGAAGAGGAAGCTGATGAGGAAGTTGATGAAGAAATCATGTTGGATGAGAATTGTACTTCGGAACCGGAACTAGAGCAGCAACCAGAGGTTTTTTCACAATCTAAAGAGTATTTTACTGAGTCTGAGGTGAATGAAGGTCAAAAGAGGTATATCGAAAATAAGTTTATTAAAATGCGTAGTTCTTCTCGGGTTATTGCCCGAAATTCTAATATTGCCTTATGACTGATTCCATCTTGGTATGGAATATTAGAGGGGTTGGGATCTCTAGAAACAGATTAAAGACGTTGGTGGGAAGATATAAACCGAAAATCGTTGCTCTTTTAGAACCTTTTCAAAATTTAGAGGGTGCTCGTAAATTGGCTAGAAGTCTAAATTCTGATAAGGTTATTTCTAATGAGGTGGAAGGGGGGGAAATATGGATTTTGTGGAGTAGTATTTATAAGGTGCAAGTTGTCAGGATGGGTATGCAATTTATTTCAGTTGTTGTAGAGAATGGTGTGGAGAAATTTTTGATTCATGTGATTTATGCCAAATGTTCCTGGGTGGAGAGACACTATCTATGGGAAGCGCTCAGCATTAATCATTTGGGTTTAGATCCTTATGTTGTTGTGGGGGATTTTAATATTATCCGGAATGATTCAGAAAGGAGAAGAGGAAGACCTCGCCCTAATGTTGCTATGGATGATTTTAATGATTGGATTCATCAAGGGGGTCTTTTTGAAATGGCTACGAAATGGAGTAGTTTCTCTTGGTGTAATGGGCAGTCGGGTTTGGCCCGTTCATGGGCTAGGCTTGATCGTGCTCTAATGGATAGTTCATTCAGTAATTTGTTCCCTAACACTATTTGCTCTTATTTGTCTAGATCTACTTCAGACCATGCACCCATGGTCATTGAGTTAAAGACAGATCCGTTTTCCTATGGGTCGTCTCCATTTCATTTTCGACAAATGTGGGTGGATCATCCTGGTTTCCTGGATTGTGTTCGAGTTGCTTGGAGTTTACAGATGGTAGGTTCTCTGATCTTGTGTTTAAGCAAGAAATTAAAATATACAAAGGTGATGCTTCGGGAATGGAATAAAAGAGTTTTTGGCCACACTAAAGGGCGTATTGATGCTCTTGAAAAATAGGTTGAGGTGATTGAGCTACAGCTTCAATCAAATTGGGAGGTAAATTTGGAGAGAGAACTTCATGAGGCAGTCTCAAATCTAGCTGGTTGGAGGCATCGGGAAGAGATGAGATTGGCTCAAATGGCTAAGCTTAAATGGAAGTTGGAGGGTGATAGTAACTCAAAATTTTTTCATACTTGTCTTGCCAATAAGAGAAGGAAGAGGGTGCTGGAAATGAGATCGAGTGGGGTAGCTCATGAGAGCCCGGAGAGTATACACCAAGGGGCGGTGGAATTTATTCATAATTCACTTCGAGGAGAGCCACCCATAGAGCAATCTAGTTTGGAAGGACTCATTGCTCCGGTCATACTAGAGGAGGAAAATGTTTCTTTGCGTAGGCCACCTACTTTAGAGGAAGTGTTTGAGGCCTTATCTTCCATTCCAAATCACAGCTCTCCGGATCCTTATGGGTTTGGATCGAGTTTTTATAAAAATTGTAAGAAGGTGGTTAAGGATGATGTTTGGAAGGCAATAGTGGAATTCTTTATGACCAAGGATCTTCCCAAATTTTTCACTGCCTCATATTTGGTTCTTATACCAAAGATGGAGTCACCCACAAGTTTTGATAAGTTTCATCCTATCAGTCTTTGTTCTGTGTTTTATAAAATTTGCTCCAAGATTATCGTCTCTCGATTAAATGGTATTTTACCTCACTTGTTTTCTTCTGAGCAAGGAGCCTTTATTCCTGGAAGGAGTATTTTTTAGAACATTAGCCTCACTCAGGAGTTGGTGCAATCTATTAATAAAAGAATACATGGGGGTAATATTTTGTTAAAAGTGGATATGGCGAAAGCTTACGATCGGGTGGATTGGGGATTCTTGATAATGGTCTTGCGAAGGTTTGGCTTCTCCTCACAATTTTGTGAGTTGATTTATTCTTGTATCTCTAGCCCTTGGTATTCAGCCATGATGAATGGCATGGTTAAGGGTTTCTTTCCGGGTGGTCGAGATCTCCGTCAAGGTGATCCTCTATCTCCTTATTTGTTTATCATTCAACAAGAGGTTCTTTCCCGTTTGATCCATAGAAGTGTGCAAGAGAATCAGTTTGGCCTTTTCTCTCAGGCCCGAGGTACGCCGATTATCTCTCATTTGATGTATGCTGATGATGTCATGATCTTTTCTAATGGAAGTCAGAGATCAGTGCGGGTTTTTCAACAAATTTTGATTCAATATGAGAGGTGGTTAGGACAAACTATTAATGTTCAGAAATCTGCTTTGTATTGTTCTAATAAAATTCCAAATCGGCGTAAGCAGTGGATTCTACGTCAGACGGGCTTTATGGAAGGGACTTTCCCTTTCAAATATCTAGGTGTGCCAATAATTCGAGGGCGTTTGAAACAGGCTTATTTAGAAGACATGGTGAATAAAGTGAGGCAAAAGATCAGTGGATGGAAGATGAGGCTTCTTTCTTCAGGAGGAAAACTTGTTCTTTTGAGGCATGTTATTTCTAGTATGAATATTCATCTACTTGCTATTTTACAGGTACCTCAAGTTACTATTGCCAAGATTCATAGATTGATGAGTTCTTTTTTTTGGGGAGAAGCTGATGGGTGGGACAAAAAGAAATGGTTGGCTTGGAATAAGATTTGCAAGCCTGTGGAAGAAGGTGGACTTGGGTTACAAAGCCTTGAAGACGTTCAGAAAGCCTTGCATATGCGCTTTGCTTGGAACATTTTTCAAGGTAATTCTTTATGGGCTAATTTTTTCAAAGCCAAATATGTTGGAACCCGGCCGTGGTCTCTTATAGAAAATAATAAAGGATCTCGATTTTGGAGAATGGTTGCTAATTGTATTCCGTTGTTGTTAAATAATTCTAAATGGAAGATTAGATAGGGTGATCTTTGTTTCTGGTATGGAGGTATAATGGTCCATTGATTAATGAGATGACTGTTATGGGTTCTCCCCTTTTGAAAGTTAAAGGTTGTAGGTTGTCAGATATTTGGGATGTGGAGTTATTGGAGGAGTTAGTAGGGCAAGATGAGGTGGAGGAGATAGTAACTGCGTTAGCTGGGCCAAAGAATGGAAAGGATGTTCTAATTTGGACCCCTACAGATACAGGTATGTTCTCTACAAAAATCTGCATGGAATTGTATTTGTATTAGAGGTAATTCTATGGATTGGCATGCATGGATTTGGCATAAGAATCTTCCGTTAAAAATGTCTATCCATTTTTGGAGGTCATGGTTTATGGCCTTGAGTGTGGATGACAGATTACGTCGTATTGGTATTCCACTTGTATCCAAATGTGATTGTGGCAATCGTGGTCATATTGAAGATATTAATCATGTGCTTTTTTAGGGTGAATTTCCACACAGATTGTGGTCTTTTTTTGGAAATTTGAAGGGCATACCCCTTGGTAGAACTTGGAAACATAATGTTGAGGTTTGGTTTAGGCGTGCTAGCTCTTCCTCACAGGTGGGCTTTATTGTTGGCATCATTCCCATTATTTGGCATCTATGGAGGAGGAGATGTCTTGCTAGGATGGAAGGTATTTTGGAATTGCATAATTCTGTTCTTCATTCTATTTGTGGGTGGCTAGGGTCTCTTTCACAGGTGGCTAAGCAAAAGAAGAATCTATCTCGTCCAGATGGCATGATCCTGGAGGCCTTGCGGATAATTCCGGTGGTTCCGAAAGCTCCATGTTGTAAAGTGGTGAGGTGGGTTAAACCGCCGCTGGGGTGGTTTCAATTGAATACGGATGGTAGTAGTTTTGGTAATCCTGGTTTTTGTGGTATTGGTGGGGTTATTCGGGATGCTTCCGGTGGGATGGTTCGGGCTTATGCTTCTCATATTGGTTTTGGTTCTAATAATAAGGCAGAGCTTATGGCTCTCCTTCATGGGTTAAGAAGATGCAAATAGTTGAATATCTCAAACGTAATAGTTGAAATGGATTCTATGGTAGTTATCTCTTGGTGGCTCAGAGGGAGATGTGCAGTGTGGTACCTTGAGGATTTCTGGGAGGAAAATGTTGAGTTAGCTTGCACGGTTCAATGTCGGTTTCAGCATGTCTTTCGCGAAGGTAATAGGGTAGCGGATTGGTTAGCTAAGGTAGGGGCTTCAGGTTCTGATTGGGATTTTTTTAGTAGTTATAATTTGCCTCGAGTTCTTAGAGGTCTGATTCATTTGGATTCTTTGGGTTTTCCTTCGTTGAGATGTTAGTTTGTGATTTTGGGGTTTCTTGTAAAATTTGTTTTTGATTGGGTTTTTGGTGGGCCTGTTTTCCATGATCTTTTTTTGTCACCACGGTATTCCTTCGCCATAAGTGAGGGCTTTTTTAATAAATTTTGGGAGGGGTCACTATTGGACATGTGACTTCCTGCTCTTTCTTTAAAAAAAAAAAGGGTAAATTTGGGTCAGGCTAGCGCTAATCCCACTCTTCATCGAAGTAGGGGCCGGGGTAAGTTATTTGGGTAGCTGTGCGGCTGATCCCACACTCCTCTGCGAGAGGAATAAGGCAACCTTTTAGGCCTACCTTTTCCTTTTTATCTCACAGGAAGGTAAATTGTTGATGGAGTTCTCATTTAGTGGAGTTGACTTAGCTAATGGAGTGTCTCGATTTGTTAAGAGGGGATTTCACTTGGCAGGTTATGTTATGTTCCTAAAATTAGCCATTGAAATACAAAAACTTCTTTTATGAGGGCCCACAATGGGTCCATGAGAACATAAAAATTTATAATAATAAACCGGCTTAGCAATAATATTTTCGTAGATGCTTGGCATTCCACTGGTGCGGCAACTCATTTCCTTGGGAGTCCTTAAGGCGGTAAGAGCCCGAGCATTTTGTGGCGATGACCACGTAAGTGCCTTCCCATCGGGGGCCTAGCTTTCCCTCATCCCGTGTTGTTGTTCCTATCTCTTTGAGTACAAGATCTCCAACCTTGAATGTTCTCATCCTCACACACTTGTTAAAGCATCTCTCGACCCTTCTTTTGTTGGCTTTGGTCCTTATCTCAGCTTCTAGTCAGACTTCTTCCAGTAGGTCTAGTTGTTCCTCTAGCCGCCTATCATTCAGCTCTTGCTCGAAGTGCTGAACTCTATAGGTGGGGATTCCAATCTCTATAGGTGGCATCGCCTCGTGGTCGTATGTGAGGGTGAAGGGGGTTTGCCCTGTCGGGGTTTTCACTGTGACCCGGTAGGCCCATAGAACGGCAGGGAGTTCTTTTGCCCATGCTCCCTTTCTATCGTCAAGCTACTTCTTGAGCATTCCCATCAGTGTTTTGTTGGTCACCTTGACTTGCTTGTTAGACTAGGGATGTCTCAGGGATGAGTACCAGAACTCACACCCAATTCCCGACACCAGTTGCGGTAGTGGTTGGAATCGAACTGCCTCTCGTTATCCGATATGATGGTGAGCAGTATGCCAAACCTGCAAACTACTGATCTCCACATAAACCGTGTGATGTTGCTTGCCATGATGGTTGTTAGGGCTTCAGCTTCAACCTACTTGGTGAAGTAGTCCACAACCACCACCATAAATTTGACTCCCCCTTTGCTGGGAGGAGTGGTCCGACCAAATCGATTCCCCACTGGGCGAAAGGCCAAGGTGACAAGATTGATGTCAATTCCTTCGGTAGGCAATGGGCCATCCTGGAGTACTCTTGTACTTCTGACACGTCCACACGTAGTCCTTGGCGTCCCGTAGGGCTTGAGGATAGTAATAGCCTGCTCTCATTGCCTTTCCAACTAATGCTTGTCCCCCTAAATGATTCCCACAGATCCCTTCATGTATTTCTGCTCACATGTACTGCGCTTCATCTAGGGAGATGTACCTTAAGAGAGGCGCCAAGTGGCCCCTTCGATATATGACCCCCTCGATCATGGTGTAGCATGCTGCTCTATTTTTGATCTTCCTTACCTCCTGTCGGTCCTCGGGTACGTCATTAGTTTCCAAATATCTGATTATGTCTCCTGTCCAATCTAGTGCCCCAAGCCGTATTTCCACTACCACGATTCCCACAACAGGTACTTCCACAGTTCAGATCACTATACTTTCTGGTAGGGGGAGTCCTCCTGTCCATACGCAACACATGCCAACTTGTTCGCCTTCTGATTTTCTGTCCTCGACACTTGCTGAATTTGGAAGTACTTCAAATGGGGGCGTTTGAACTCTATAAATGCTAAGTATTTCTTGAACTTTTTAATTTTTTACAGCAAACTCCCCTCGTACTTGATTCACCACTACCTGAGAGTCATCCCACACTTCGATCTCGGTGCTGCCTAGAGGCCTGGCCACCATTAATCCTGAAAGTAGCGTTTCATACTTGCCTTGTTATTTGTCGTTTTGAATGCCAAATTGATGGCGTAATTATATTCTTCTCCTTCAGATGCAACAATATGCACCCCCACTCCCCTTCCAGCTCCATAAAACAAGCCGTTAACAAATACTTGTCAGGGCTTTACAGGAGGTGCATCATCGCTCTTTGCCGAGAAATCGGTAAACTCAGCGACCAAATCCGCTAATACTTGCCCCTTGATGGTGTTTTGTGGCGCATAGTCGATGTTGAACTTGCTCAACTCCACCGTCTAATTCATGAGCTGACCTAAGGCGTCCGACCGTTGCAACACCTTTTTTAGAGAGGTTTCTGTAAGGACCCGCATTAGGTGAGCTTGAAAGTACGGATGTAGCTTGCGCGTAGTTACTACTAGCGCAAAGGCTAACTACTCTATAGGGGATATTTGGCTTTAGCCTCCCGATACGCCTTGTTGGTGTAGTAGACCGGCCTCTGGATTCCCTCCTCCTCGCTTACCAGCACTGAGGAGATTGCCTAAGGGGAGACCGCTAAGTACAGAGTCAGCGTTTCCCCACACCATGGTTGGATGAGGAGTGGTGGGCTTGTAAGGTATTTCTTAAGGGCTTCAAATGCCCGATCGCTTATCTTTCTCAAGACTTTGAAGAAAGGCAGGCATTTGTCAGTCGATCTCGACACGAACCTGTTGAGAGGGGCTATTCGCCCAACCAACCTTTGTACTTCGTTTATGTTTTGAGGTGGGGTTATGCTGAGGATGGCCTCTAGCTTCTTGGGGTTGGCCTCGATTTTGCGCTCGGACACCATAAATCCTAAGAACTTCCCTGATCCAACACCAAAGGTGCATTTTGCCGGATTTAGCTTCATTCGATATTGTCGTAGTATTGCGAAAGCCTCGCTCAAGTCATTCAAGTGTTGTTCTAGGGTTCCACCTTTAACCAGTAGGTCGTTCAAGTAGACTTCGATGTTTCTTCCTATCTGGCCTTTGAACAAGCGGTTGACCAACTACTGGTAGGTGGTTCTCGCATTCTTAAGCTCGAAGGGCGTTGCCATCTAACAATACAAACCTCGGTCAATGTTAAACAAAGTCTTTGCTTCGTCCTTAGGGTTCATACGGATTTAATTATACCTAGAGTATGCATCATGAAGCTGAGCATGCGATGACCCGCCGTGGAGGTTACAATAAGGTCGATGCGAGGAAGCAGGAAGTTGTCCTTTGGGCAAGCTTTATTAATGTCAGTGAAGTCGACACACATTCTCCATTTATTGCTTGTCTTTTTTACAAGCACTACATTAGACAACCTTTATGGGTAGTGTGCTTCTCGAATGAATCTCGCACTCAGCAACCAATCCACTTCCTCGGCTATGGCGACATTCTTTTCTGCACTGATGTTTTGACGTTCTTGCCTTACTACTTTAGCCTTTGGGTCTACACTAAGGTTGTGTTGTATGACTTTGGGTGCAATTCCAGGCATATCCCTGTGGCTCCAAGCGAATACATCTTGGTACTCAGCGAGAAGTTGTCACATGGCACTTTGGGCTTTAGGTGTCATTCGCTGCTAATTATTACCCTGACTTCTGAGAGTGACAAGCTCCAATGGTCCGATTGGTTCTATCTTCTTGAGCTCTTACTCGTCTCAGACTTCGCCTATTACCTCTGTGCAGTCAAGAGCTAGTGGAAAGGTGCAGGCACCCTCTGTAGGATACGCCTAACCTACCTCGCCGTTCATTGGCATCTTTTTTACAGGCAGGTGTATATCTTCCTTCTATTGCGTCTTCTCACTCCCAGGTACTCAACTCTCTGCCTAGTTTACTTCCATGCCATTGGTAGCACTGGCAAGCTTCGGAGTTGCCTTGAATGGGTTGGCTCAGGTGCGCGAAGTACACGTAAGATCTATAACAGATCCTATAGATGGCGTCCCTATTAACTTCGCATTTCGCACACCTTTGTGCCAAGTTTCGACAACTTAGGTCTTCCAAAATGGGCTTGCAAAAGATGAAGAATAGTGCAAGTAGGAGAGGGCTGCCTTGGGGCCGGGGCCGAGGAACCTCCAATGCCAAAGTTAGTAAGTATTATGTTTGTAAATAAGTAAATGAAACTAGGGATCAGAGAGCCTCTTTCATACCTAGAGCTGGCTATTTATATTGTGGGTTGGGGGGGTGTAGATCGTCTTTGTCTCCACAAAGTTCGTGTCTTCCCTTCTGTTTAAGCTGTCATAGTCCTTTAATATGGTGTGGCTCTGCGATGATACCATAAATGTGGCATGTAGCTCAGTAGTGGCGTCATTTATGTGGCGTGGTTTCTTGGCTTTCAGTCTATACCTTGTAAGCCATTGATGGTTTGATGTCGACAGATCGAGGGTCGTTCGCATTTCCTATCGTGCTATGTACAGGGTTCTGTGCTCTGAATGCGGCTGCAGGTTGTCAGGCCGTCAACTACTCATCTCCCTTTTCTGGCAGAGGTTTTGCCCCCTAGGGGGGTTTTGTGGCTTTTAAGCCAGGTATCTAGTCGAGGCCTAATGGGCCTTATGAAGCAGGGAAAATCCCCTTATAATTATTATTATAGGTTCACATTGTTTCGAGTGCCTATATAAATTAGAGCCTTGAATATGAAAGGAAAATTAACTAATTATTTTATCTTGATGGGAGTTTCAAATTGGAAATCTGATCAGGTGAGAAATGTGTCCCATACAAGTGGGACTAATTTTAATAAGATGGTTTAATTGTGTTTAAATTCATAGTGGTAGGTTGTAATAAGAGAATATACATGGGGAGGGGAATTAACTAATTCCCATTTTAATATATAGATGATGCTGCTACAATTATATTATACTCATCACTTGCAATTATGATAATTTTTATTAACTAGTTATCATAATTGGTTAGGTAGTGTTCTTTATCATCATTATCATTATCATTATTATCATCATCATCATTATCATCATTATTATTATTATTATTATTATTATTATTATTATTATTATTATTATTATTATAGGTTCACATTGTTCCAAGTGGTTATATAAATTTGGGCCTTGAATATGAAAGGAAAATTAACTAATTATTTTATCTTGAAGGGAGTTTCAAATTTGAAATCTGGTTAGGTGAGACATGTATCTCATACAAGTGGGACTAAAGATCCGGGTTAAAAATATTAATAATTTTAATAAGATGGTTTAACTGTGATTAAATTCATCGTGGTCGGTTGTAATAAGAGAGTATACATGGGAAGGGGAATTGTTCGAGTTGGTTAGGTAGTTTGACTCGATCAAAGTGATTTTAACTAGGCCTATGCATCATCCAACCCGTACTGGTTTTGGACCCGACCCGACCGGTCCGCACACCATGTCCCAAACAGCCCGACCCGTCTGCATACCATGTCCCAAACAACCCAACCCAACTCGTATGTTCATGTGGGTGTACATTAGGCCTGGGAATGTATGCAATTTCTGGCCTTGGGAAAGAGAAAATAGAAAGGGAGAGAAATGGTGTGCATTACGGGTCGGATGAAGAGCGAAGAGGAGGAGTTGAGGAAGAGGAATGAGGAGCTGGAGAGGGAGCTGAGGAAGAGCCAGGAGAGGGAGTAGCAGATGAGGAAGGAGTTACAAAAGGCTTGGGAGAGGCTCAAAGTCGTTGAGGAGGCGGAGGAGAGGTTCTGCTTGTAGCTCGGTGAGCTCGGGCGAAGTCTGTCCACCAGGCCTGTGAGTACAACGCTCTTCTACTCTCCCTCATCGATCAGCTCTCCTGTGCCACCCACCAATCCGCCTGAGCGCCTCCGCTTGTTAGTATCGGCGCAACGCCCATTTGGAGGAAAAGAAAAAAGAGAGAAGGGAAAGAGTGCACTCAATAGGGAAAGAAACCCAAAAAAGAAAAGCAAATGGGGAAAGAGAAAGACAGACGTACCATTTGGAGGATTTGATGCCCCGACAGAAGAGAGAGAGGCTGAGCTTCTCGAGATTCCTAGGTTTTTAGTTTCTGCACAATCGTCTTTAGAGCAAAAAGAGCAGTTGGTTGCCCTAGGGTTTTTAGTCTGAAACACTTGAAGAATGTAAAGAGTTGGTTTCCCCATCATTTATCTTATTCAACCCGACACTAAGCAAAGCCGTATTATGTCAGACGGATCTGATCGGGTCATACGGGTTGCTCAGTCTAACGGGTTTTTTGCACAGGCCTAATTTTAACAAGTTAAATAATTCGCATTTAATATATAGATGATGCTATAGTTATATTATACACTTAGCAATTATGATAGTTAGGTAGAGTCCAACATGATTGATTGAGAGATTGATAGGTATTTTATCATCCGGTAGATATTGTTTCTTTTAATATGTCATTATTGATCATGTGGGAAGGAGTATAAAAGATAAGGAGTTCACGATTATGGGGGAGAGGTTCTGTACATGTGGTGTGCTATAGATGTTTTAAATCTTCCCCAGAGGGACTTGCATGTTTAAAAATTTTGCAAAGAGGGTAAATATTGAGTGTGGAAAAATGGTGTCTAGATATTCTTACTACATGGAACTCAATATATCTAATGTTGTGTGTTGTTGAAAAGTATGAAAGAACTTTTGTGCTTATGAACATGGAGGATTCACTACTTTTAACGCCTAAGTTTGAGGATTGACAAAGTGCTCGGATATTTATCAAGTTTATCAAAGTTTTTTATGATATCACATTGAAGATCTTTAGTTCATTGTACATGACCGCAAATATACTATTTCAACAACTTTGTGCGACTGAGCACACTTTGAACAAAATGTGTAAGAGTGATGGTGCTAAGTTGATGAGCATGGTGTTTAATATGACTGTTAAGTATGAGAATTATTGGGAGAGCACAATTAGGATAAACATGATTATTTACCTAGGTTTTGTCCTTGACCCTCAATACAAGATAAAGTCCGTAGCATTTTGGTTGAAAAAGTACAAGGGAATTGAGTGTGGAAATAGAATTGAGGCTAAAGTTAGATTGCGCTTGAATCGTTTGATTGAGCAATACCATAAGTTTCATAGGCTAGGTCGTGAAAGAACAATTGTGGCTCAAAGAAGTTCCAACGTTATTGCGATGCCCTCAAACTCCCGCTTGGGATGGAATGGTGACTTTGAGCATCAGGACATGCAACACATGGTTACATACCCGCGTTCATGACAGTTAATATGCAATTCATCTTAGTATGCAATTAGCAGTATGCAATATTCGCAGCAGATTAAGGGTGATGTAAAGAACTAGCCTAATATTTCTAAGGTCAAAATATTGATAATTTTTATTGGACTTAAATTATATTTAATGAATCATATTGGATAAGCCCACTAGCGATAAATTATTGAAGTTGATTATAAGTTTTATTTAAGCTCAATAACTAGGTTAAATCTCATTTATTATTTATTAAACGAGTTAGACTCCTTTTAGAGTTTAAAGATCAGTCATTAGAAATTTATTTAAATTTAAAATCATCACTAGTAGAAGTCCCCTATGCAATCTCAGTCACTGTCAAGACTACATTGAATGAACTACTAGATCATGTTTTTAAATTCAAACTCTCTTCTTGAATGATCGTGACTGTAACGCCCCGGTCCCGTAGGGATCGAAGAGTTACTCCCTATAACTTAAAACTCATAATTCATCAATATATTTATAGACTCCAAAATAGAACATCACCAACATACTACAAAATCTCTTAATAAAATCCACCACTTCTAAGAAATCTTCGATGAGTAATCCACTATACTTAAAATTTATCTTACTGATGCTCCATAATCCTGATACTAAGCTAGACTATTCAAAATCATCTGAAAAATGTATGGAAATAAGGGGTGAGTTATCAACAACTCAGTAAGCAAAGGACATATACTAGTATGTAAACATGAGCATTTTTACAGAGTTCAGAATTCAGAAAACAAACATTTCAGTATCAATATGCAAATCTCAACAATACATATTATCAGAAAATCAGAGCGACTTTCCAAACATTTCATATTTAGAAAACCAATTTTTCATATTCAAAGACTCATTTTGCACAACATGACTGAACATTTTTGTCTTATCATATCATATCAGAGCATCATATCAGAATAAATACCATGTTTAACCCTTGTGGTAGGGTTGTGCATCCTGCAGAAGGCCAAGCAGAACATAAATCACTATGTTACCAAAGCGATTGCACTCAGAACAGAAAACCACTATTATATCCCGTGACGGGTCAGAGGTCACTATTGTATCCCGTGACAGGGCCAGAGGTCACTATTGTATCCCGTGACAAGGCCAGAGGTTACTATTATATCCCATGACAGGGCCACATATTAGAGCAAAAACAGAATCAGAAATACCATATCAGAGTCAAAATCAGAGTCAGAACAGAATCAGAAAGTCATGCCAAAGGTTTTCCAGATGCCACATCATATCAAACCAGAGTACTGATATTCAGATCATTTCACATTTTCCAAAACAGATTCAGAACATCTTCACGTCACATGCGAAATTTATCAAATTTTCATATTCACTCATTTGTCTTAGTTCAATAACAGAATGCCAAAAATAAGCTCATGTCTACACTAGTCATGACAGAAAATACTTTCTTCTTAAATAGAATCTCATGAGTAATGCAGAACAAATATCTGAGGTTATTTTCAGATTTTTTTTCACAACAAAACATGCACATTTTCCAAAAAGGACCTCAGTTCATTTTATTTTAATGTAAAGTCTAGCATAGGAACGCTGCTTACCTGAACTTCTTAGCTTTTTAGAATTTTTCTAAAAAATGCCGAACAAATATTAATCGTCACCTATAAAATAATCACGTAACTTCCATAAATTTCTAACCAACCACGTATTTCGATATTTAAACTTAAAAATGCTCAAAACCTAAAATTCTCATAACACCTAAAATACCAACATTTTCTAAGACCATCAATATCCACTTAATCGAATTCGTACTGGAGAAGAAAATTTATCGAATAAGTATTATATTAATTATAGAACTCAATAAAAATTAATATTCAAAATATCTAAAATACCAACAATATTTTATAAATAAAAAGAATACATTAGTTACTAAAATTTTCCAAAAATAAGTCATGAAAAACTCATCTCTTAAGAAAAAATAGATTTACTTCCTTTAACTAACAATACTATCAAAATACAATATAATATTTATTGAAACTTAAAACAAAATTCTATTTAAATATAAACTCAACAAAAAACTTCTCACCCGAAAACTAAAACCGAGACCCAAGTTAAAACTTTACCTATAAATATACATACATACATCTATATATATATATAAATACACCTTATAGATAAAACAAACGATAAACATACAAAAGAATAAAAGAAAAAAAATGCAGTGGCGGCAGGGACTCACCGAGATGGTAAAGTGTGACGGCGCAATGTGCGATGGGAGGTCGTGCACTCAGTGGCTATGCACTGGACGAGAAAGAGAGAGATAGATGCACGGTGAGAGAGATAACAGAGAGAGAGAGCTTGCGGGATGAGCAAGCCGAACGTAAGAGAGAAAACAGAGAGGGAGATTACCGTGAGGCGGAGGTGGCATGAGGCAGATTTGGGGTGATGGAAAACTTTGCCGGTGGTTTCCGGAGCCGTAACGTGAAGGAGCTCTCGGTGCTTAGTGGTTGTAATGGCTCACGGTAGGAGGAAAAACATCCTCTGTTTCGAGAGTGAAGAACAGAGGCTTGCGGGATGGCTATCGGAGGCTACACTGGTGGGTTCACGGTTGCGTCACGGTGGTGGCGCATGGCAACGTTGAGGAGGAGCATGCAGCGACTTGACCTCCTTGGGAGGTTGCGTTTTCCATGAGACGGTTGGGTAAAACTGTGAAGATGCAGGTTGGCTTTTGGCCGTGTGTGGGCGAGTCTCTTGCCGTGCGATCCGCGTGCTCAGCATCTCACATGGTGCTACCCGTGGTGATGATCCTCCTCTGCTAGCCGTGAGTGGGGCACTGTAGAAGTGCACAATGGTGTTTTGAGCCTAGGTGATGGCCGTTTACTGGGCGTCAGTTTTACGTGCATGGAGATGGAGGTTGGCGTCAAACTAGGAGGGGCTGCACGATGGTGATCTCTGGAGGCTAGATGCAGCGACGATACAAGGCAGTTTTCAAAATATAAGATGAAAATGTGTATCTATATGGGTGCTAAGAAAACCCTAAAGTTTGAAAAGAGAAAGACGTGCAGGGGTAGTGCCATGCGTGGGAAAATAAAATAAATAAATAAAATAATAAAAATTAAAGTCCAACAATAAAATTATTCATTAAAGTAAAGAGTAATTTAAAAGTAAACACTAATTAATATCAAGAAAGCTCAAAGTAAATTTCACAACTTAAGAATTATAAAATAAATCCAACGAAAAAAAAAATCCAATAAATTTTAAAACAAGAAAAACAATATTTAAATTAATTAAAATAATCCTTCACAAAAAATAAATATGCTAAAATGCGGGGTATTACAGTGACTGAGTCCAACTCGAACTCGAACTCGAACTTGAACTCATCAGCATCCTTTTCCAACAGGGATACAACTCTACTAGACATATTCACGTTAAAACTCTTTAACCAAGTTCAACTCAAACTGGTTGTCACCCTATACCAAATCTCTCAATAAATATCTCAATTCTCTTAATAAATATCTCAATTATGCATGTTATTCAGAAGAAGAAGGAGAAGGAGAGGAAAAAAAAAAAAACCTCCTAGTCTAGCACCGTGATGGATTTTGTGTCAAAAATCTTAGGAAGCAATACTACAAGATAAGTAGCTTGATCATAAATTAGGATTAACATACGTTTGCTAGTTATATATATTATTATTAAAGCCAGTGTTTATGTACCACGCATGTCATGATATTTGCAAGCACATCATTCATTATGTTTCATTCCGCATATTATAGTTATGTATGTATTATGCATCTACGTTGCATAAGATACATAAACTATCTTAAGTTTAAGTGCAAGATAATATCATATCAGTATAATCAGATAGTCATTCAAAAGCATGGTACCAATGCAGTTTTAGGGTGGGCGTTTAATTCATAGACTCAAGCATTGTCCAATATAGTACGCCAGATACTGCATAGTCAACTTCCCTTGCTGCAGCAAGGGAAGTTAGTGCACAACCGTGCACATAGGGTTAAAGTGTGTTGGTCAGTCAGATAAGTCAGATCATTTAGTTCATTTAGATAAATCAATCATGCATAGCATAAGCATCAGTGTGATCAATCATAATTTTAAGTTCTCAACATGAAATATTTTATGAAATATCTTATGTCAAGTATGTTTATGATATGATGGATTTCTTACTGAGTCATTGACTCATTTTAGTTTATTTTATGTTTTTAAACCACCCAAGGTTAGGACAATTATGACGATAGAGCTGTAGGACGGGACTTAGTCCAGGGAGGCATGACAGTGGCCTAGATCATGTACAAAGATTTTAAGTTATGATTTTTATAGACTTTGAGAAATCTTAATAAATACTTAAATGCACTCTCTCATTTTTTATTTCAGTATTTCAATACAAAACGATTATATTTATTATATAAAAGTTTTATGCCAGAATGAACTAATATCTCAGGAGATCAATTAACCATCAGTTGATACTGCCTTACTTAAGAGGTCCACATAGTAAGTCATAAGTTCAGACATAATGTAAGAGATAGAATCTCAATTCCAGCCTTTTGAAGTTCAATGGCATAAGCTATTGTTATCCAGTTGCAAATCTCAAATACATTATCCTTAAATTTCTTTTACATATTGAATTCAACTCCAGCCTCCTGAAACTCTTAACTATACGAAATTAATTCCGAGTCTTCAATCTCTGCCATATTGACTTGGAATCCAGGTTTTTGAATTTCGCTGGTGTAAGAAGTTGCCTTCCTCATATAACTTGATGCTTAATCTTTTTCGTTGAATTATAATTTGAAGCATCGACATTCCATTGAATTGGTAAAAAGCCAGATAAAAAATTGGGGGCAATATCATTAATCTCGTTTGTTTTTACAACTCCTCTCAATTCATCTCATCTAATCATTACAACATTCTCAAATTTTCACACAAAATAAAATAAACAATTCAACTTTTTCAATTCCCAAAACAAAAATAATTTTAAAAACATATATTCTAACAATATTTTATTCAACTTTTAATTTTAATCTCAACCCATCTCATCTACAAAAACAAACACGGCAGTCGTGTCAAGATAATCTGAGCTGTGGAGGTTGAGCTTTCAACACTAATTCCACCTTTCTCCTCATCAATATCGGCAACGTGTTCTCCTAAATTTTTGGATTTGATATGAAGTAGTGTGTTCTTACTCTCACTCATCCCGAACAATTTTGCCAGAATAAAGAATGGAAGTTAATTTTCAAATAACAATAGATCATGAGCTATTCTAGGAAGCACCCACTTCATTTGAAAGGTTGGGTCATCTTAACAATCTCCAGTTTTACAATAGATTTCATACTTGTGGAACACTCAATAATGAAACACCCATCAAGTAGCATCATTTCTACAAACTCATCTGAGGTTTGGCTAATGTGTTCTCCATAGCATTTAAGAGTTGTTTCTTCCAATTTTTTCAAGGTGGTAATGTATGTTTCTCCACTTCCTTTTGTTCTTTTAAGCATTTGTTGTATATAGCGCAATTTATGCTCTTCAATAAACCCTTGACCAACCTTGCCTTGGTCGTTGTAAGGACTGATGGCAAGAAGCACAGGCTTGTAAGCCTTCTCGTTTACCTTTTTTTTTTTTTTTCCTAAGCAAGCAAATTTCATTAAAAAAGGAAAAGATGATACATGAAGAAGGGGTGAGGTTCTCCAATAAACACCCTAGTACAATAGCCACAATGCAAAAGTGATGGAAAAAAGAAAATTACAATGGGTTTTGGGACCAATTTATTGGTCTCCACCCATGCCCTATAAAGAGGGAGCCATCTTAAAAGATGGTTTTTAAGTAAGCCATTGCTAGAGGCAGTGTAAACTGTGGATGCACTGCAGTTTGTTGTCTTGAGATATTTTTTGGAGAGATCCTTATTCCCATTTTCAAGATCATCGGTTAGGGAAAGCAATGACATAGTAGTCCTTATTCCCTCTGTGGTGTCGCATGGAGGCCACGCGCCGATAGTTGGGAGGTGAGTTAGGGCAGATCTGAAAGATCTTGAAGTAGGGAACCTGCTAGTGTGGCGCGTGTAACTGGCGAAATAATCAGGGCGTGGCAGCGCGTGAGTGCCACACACAAAAGCCACCTACATTTTCTCTGCGATTGCACGTCGTTCCAGTAGTTCGGCGATTGTATTGTTGTGTGGTGGGGCGCGTGTCGATAGGTGGTCACCGGAGAGCGGTATATCTAACCAAAACTGAACCAGTGGAGAGGAGGAGGAAAAAAAAACATTAACATAAAAGCATATACACTAAACGGTTTTTGAAAGCGAACGAAGTGGAGGGCGAGAGGGCGTCTCGTTTATGTTATGTAACTGCTCATGCAATTTATACATACAATGCTCATGTTTAGAAATTCAAGTCAAGCCAGCAAGCTTCTTCTCAACTGCCTCAATACGAGTGGAGAGTTTATCCTAGCTCATATTGTAAAGAAGTAGTACAAACCTCTGCTCCTAATACAAAGCATACAAATTCTAATTAATTTTAACGAAAATTTCTAATAGAAAAATGCAAGCCTTTTAATTGTTAATATGAATAGAGAGAGCATACCTCATATTCTAGAGAAATGGTACAAATCCGCAATGCTTTAAGTATTTGCATACAAATTGTCACTAAATTTATACTATTTTTCGTTAAAAAATAACATGTATCGACTAACACAAATTAAGCTTTCCACTAAACTAACAACTGCAGGTTTTTCTAAGTCTCTTCTCTAGTTTTTCTCTTGAGAGTTTTTTCTTTCACGCAAAACTAGAGGTTGAGTAAAGGAGTCAACTTTGGATTGTTTGTGGTATGAAGCCATCAACTGAAGGACATGATGGAGGAACTAGAAAAGCAATGGGAACAAATGACCCTCACGGAGGAAGAGATGTTGACTATTGATTTGGATGCAGGAGAAGCAAAGGCTGTTCAGCGGAAGGGTGGGAAGTGCTTGATTGGAAAGGTCTGTGTTGATAGGGCTATAAGTAAGATAGTGAAAACTCCAGCAATGGCAAGAGTATGGCGATTGAGTAAACCGGCTACTTTTATGGAAGTAGGCCCGAATCTATTCATCATTGCTTTTAGTACTCATGCTGATAAACAGAAGATAGAGGAGGGGCGACTTTGGCTGTTCGATAATAGCCTATTCATATTCCATGAGTTTGATGGGGAGTTCCAGCCAAATAAAATGGTTTTTGATCATGAAGCTTTCTGGATGCAAATGTATAATTTTCCACTGGCTAATATGAACCGGAATACTGATTTGAAGATTGGCAATTCAATAGGGAAGGTGGTGGAGGTTGATGTCGATGATGACGGAATTGGATTGGGAAAATCTTTCTGGATCAAAGTGGATTTGGATCTAAAGAAGCCAGTTGCAAGAGGAAGAACAATGTGTGTTAATGGTGTTAAGGCTTGGATACCCTTAAAGTATGAGAAGTTACCATGTTTATGTTTCACTTGTTGTATTTTGCATAACACTTTGCTATGTCAAAGTTGAAGGAAAAGGGTGATGGTAATAATACTCAGTTTGGGACATGGCTTAGAGCAGAAGCTGGTGGGAGTCTTATTTTTTTTTTATTTTGATGGAATTTAAGGGAAACCCAATGTTGTTGTAGAGTCCAGTAAAAGGAATTCTGATGTTATGTAGGTGGTTCATGGTCAGGCTGCTACAGTGGAGACTGGTTTTGAGGAAGCAGTTAGTGTGACGCCCCCAAATTCCGCTTGGGATCGGACGGACATTTGAAGTGTCGAGACATGCAACACAAGGTTACCTGCCCCCGTTCATGACATATAAGATGCAATATTCCTAACATGCATCTAGCATTATGCAATATTCGCAGCGGATAATTTTTTTCTTTAGCAATACTATGCACCAAACTAAAATATCTCAAATACTTAAAACATATTCCATACTTAACGACATACTAAACAACTAAGATCACAATAATAGTCCATAAGGTTGTGATCAAAAGAGTGCTGGAGATTGAACTCCACCAATACAAGTAGTAATCTGAGGTAACTATTGTAATACCATCTACGTCGTACCGTCGCTTAGTCGGCCGTTTCCATTTGGTCAATTCCCGGTTCTCCTTCAGATCCTATAACAAAATCTACCATTCGGGGGGAATGGTAGTTGGGACTACCATACTGAGATTTGATTACAAATCTCAGCAAGTTAACGGAAAACTTCCACACAGGTTAATGATGCATGGATGGCAGTAAAAGCATGAATGCATAATCAAATCATAAGTAATCATAGCATAACTTGACATACAACATAACATAACTGGCATAACTTAAACTGAAACTGAAGCTTAGCATGAACGTGACTTAAAACATAGCATGAACGTGAACTTGAAATATAACATGGACTTGAAACATAACATGAACGTGAACATGCATAATTTGAACATGAACTTGAAACATAATATGAACGTGAACATGCATAATTTGAACATGAACTTGAAACAAAACATGAACCTGAGCATGACATAACATAAATGTGAACTTGGAACATCACGTAAACGTGAACATAACATAACGTGAACTTGAAACATATTCTTGTCTCATGGGATTACCATGATTGCGTGAACGTAAACTTGAACATAACATAACGTGAACTTGAAACATGACTTGAACGTGAAATACATAAACTTAAAATCTTATTCAATAGACTTAATCATTAAAGTGACCATATGGGTGCTACACAGGTCCCCTTGAGCCGTGTGTCCCTGCCGATTACCGCATCACATCACAGGTTTCTATACCAGCTGTGATTGCGTTAATACATACTCCACAGTTGTTGTGGCCCCATACTTCATGCTCCACAGTTGTTGTGGCCCCATACTTCATGCTCCACAGTTGTTGTGGCCCCATGACTTATTTGTTTGTGCCACACTTGCTGCACACGTAACATAATGTGTGGCACCATCGGAGTTAGTGCCTAGCGCGCTCCAGTGACCAACTAATTAGGCCCCATTTGCAACCTGTTGACTGTACTTCGTCAACCCAGGGAATTTCACACTTATTTAGACACTCCAGCGTGAACAAAAGAGTTCTACTAGGATATTACCCCATCCTAGCGCTTAGGGTCGTGATTGACATGAATGACTTAACTGGCATACATGACATTTCGTAACGTGACGTAACATGAACGTGACATAAAAGAGAAAAGTCTTGACGTAGCATAACGTGACATGCACGTAAGATGACATACATGACATACTTCAAGACATAAATGTAACAGAGTACATTTCATAACATGGCATACATATAACAGATAACATTTCTTAACATGGTGTAACATGTGACAGTGAATATTACGTGACATGAAATACATGTACCAGACGGAATACTTAACTTAACATGACATACTTGCAATGTATAGGAATACGTGACAGAATATTTTATGTAACAGATGAATAATTCATGACATAATAAATTCTGTGTAACAGATAAATATGTAATGACTTGGCATGGCATATATGATAACATGCATACATACAATTTAGTTCCCTTACTTATCACTCATACACATTAAACTGATAGTAAGTTAAAAGTTAACTTACCTCGATCGTCGCGTTTTACTAGAATAAAGCGCGAAACACGAGGAATTGTAAAAGGGTATTCTAAAAGTTAGAAATTAATTACTAACAATTAGGAATGTGAACAAAGACAACTTAGAGTAAAATTACCATTTTACCCTCTACATGTGGGCAAATGACCATTTTACTCCTAACTTAAGGATTTGATATCTTAATTACAAAAATTACCAAAATTTACATTCCTCATGTAAATTTTGTCCCAAACTCAAATATTAACTCAGAAAAATTTAAGACCAATCACAACTATGAAAAACTCACTATGGCCGAAACCTACATAGGCCATTTGTCTTGATTTTGGTTGCAATTCTTTCAAGTTTCAAAACTCATGAATAAACCAAAATCTTGTAACAAAGATCTTCCTATCCTAAGTTTAAAAACACCCTTAAAAAATATCCATTAAGAAAAAGCTAATTATCAACACCAAACTTTTTGTAAAAAGACCCAAACTTTTTAACAAAAAGTAAACCTTAAATCACAAGTTTTGACCTTAATAAAAGCATCTCCAAGAATTCAAAAAAAAATCAAATCTTACTTTGAACATATTCATAACATCATCCTAAGATCAAACATGCTTTAAATCATCAAAAAAAACTCACCAAAAATCACAAAACAAGACTTGGAGTTTTTGGTTTTAAACTTAGTCCAAAACAGAAACTGATTTTCCCAACTAACTATGATCAATCTCTTGATCCATGGCTTAAAGACATGTGATCTTCAAACTAACACATCACATGGTTTAAAAATATGTCCTAAAGAAGATCCAACCATCAAACTTAAAATCACATGGCTAAAAGTTAATAAAACATGGATCTAATTCAGAAACATCAAAGTTTAGGCCTAACCGAAATCCTCTTGCATAGAAAATCATATGTTTAAAACTAATACTAAATATCTTAGAAATAACATCCTAACATGTATATAAGAGGCTTAGGATCATCATATAAAAATATCAAAGCCTTTCGAATAAGATTAAACCACGAAATATTCAAACTTTCACCAAACAGAAACTGTTTTTCCCCTTCCAGTTTTCAAGTTTCTAACTCTAAGAAAATCTATCATCAAAAGCTTTATCCAAGCAACAAAACCTCAATGAAAATTCATAAACACATGTTAAAAACACTCCATAAAATTTTTGGACCAAGATATATCCATTAGCTTGGTCAAAACTTCCAAAACATGACATACTCTCCAGTTTCACGCCCAGAATGACCTTCACATGGTTAAAAATACTTTTGACGGATCAAATGAGCATGGAATGAGACTAACAAGATATCCACAGAAACGAGACTCAAATATGAACAACTTATATGAAGGAGTTATCATGAGATAATACTTACAATGGATCACAAATAGCCACGCAAAAAGACCCAGAAATCTACCCGAGAGAGCTCTTTTGGGTTTCTCTCTAAGAACAGGGGAAAGAAGTGATAAAATGGAGAGAAGTGTGTCTTGCACGACTTTAAACTTCTGGAGGTGGAAGTTATGGGCTGGAATGACCCTTGATTGGAGGTGGCTATGTGACATAAAGTGGAGAATAGAGAGGGGCAGAGACTGCCTGCAGCAGCTGTGAAAGATGGAGGTTGATGGAGTGGATTTCTCCTTCACATCAAGGCACTATTGGGTGCAGCCAATGGCAGTGGATGGTCTGCCATGTGGGGGAGGAAACTTCTCCAAGAAGCTTTGCCAAGGTGGCCAATTTCGTGGGCCTTGGTGGGCCCCACCAAGTGGGCTTCAATTTGGGGTTTAAAGGGGGTTTGGTTAGGGTTTGAGATGTTATCAAACCCAAAATCAATTTTTCTTGGCCCAATCAAATTCCCAAGATTTAAAAGGTTGAATAATGATGTCATAACAAGGATTCGATTCATTAATAGCATGTAGAAGTGATTTAATCAAGTGATTAAACACAATGCTAGAAATCGGATTAAAAAGGGTTTGGAGGCCAACTTTAGGGTTTAGGAAAACCACTTAGGGTTTTGGTTTCAACCAAGATTTTGGGATTTCAATTTGATTCCAACCATTTAGGGTTTTGCTAGGGTTGAAACCCTCTTTGGTCTGGCACAATTTGGTTGAACAGATGAAACACAGCTTTGCTTAGGTGGCATGATCTCACACCTTGATTCATTCACAAATCTATCTAATGGTTCTTCTTTGTGCCAAGTGTCTAATACCATTTACTATGTGTGGCTAAGATCTTGCCAAATGTCCAAATAGAACTTCTCTAACCTAATTTGGACATTCCACACTTTGATTTTGAAACACTACAATTGGTGCGCTTACCGAGGTTACTATTCACTTCGAAAAAGTGAATCATAAACTTTACACTAAAAATTCTTAAATATTCATATTAACCTACAGTGAAAATATTTTACCGAAATTCAACCTCGAAGTGCTCCTAAAAATAATTTCACAATTTCCAACAAACGTTTCGTCCGGAATTATGTAAATAGGCTATTGTTCCATAAAATCTTAAATAATCAACTGAGTCTAATGGCGTAGACCATAATGCATTCTGACACTTCTAACCACTTCAAATAAATAAAACTCATATTTCTAGCACCACAGTGAGTGATAACACTGACTATGTTGATAGACTAAAACCTATGCGATTGGTCGATTCGTAAAAACTTATGGAGTTTTTACGAGATTCCTAAAGTCAATAGAAATTCTACCAATGAATTTCTAGCGGGCTGTTACAGTTAGGGTGGTTACTTCTCTAGAATCAGTTATGGGTAAGAATCAGGATGCATTTACCAAAAAGCAAGGAGAGGTTAAAGAGATAAGAGCGAAAGGAATAAACTGCTCAAGAGTTTCAAATAATGGAGCAGTTATCATAGATAAGGATGGAAGCAAATTACGTGGGAAGGGGTTAGTTGCTGATATGGGCTAGATATGGAGTGAAGACCCATTCAACATGGGCTAGCTGTGCTGAAGGCCGATAGTAAGCCCATGAGGGAATGGATCAACTATGTGATGTGAAACAAACTACCAGGAAGGCAATGCTTGTACAAGACAGACTACAAGATCAATGGAACTTGAAAATAGGGGGTTTGGAAACTGAAGGCATGCGAGAAAGGTATACACCTAGTCACATGTTCTATCCAGCTAAGGAAGAAACTTAATCTGAGCCAAGGGGAGGAAGATGACAGTGACAAGTCTCAATTCAAGAAACAGAGAGATGTAAAGGTGGTCTCAGTTCTTGATAATATTGATGAATTGGCAGAGGTTGCTCATCACCCTGCCAACAGCAATGAAAATCTTAAGTTAGAACTACTGGGGGCTTGGGAACCTTCAGACAGAGTATATACAATTGAAGAAGTGGAACTTGCCCTTAATTAAATGTCCCTTTAAAGTCACTAGGACTAGATGGATTCGGTGCAGGCATTTTCCAGCAATATTGGCATACAGTTAAGGATGAGGTGTGTGCTGTAGCTTTCAACTTTTTAAGTAATGGCTCTTTTTCATCCTCTTTGAATTTTACATACATTGCTTTGATTTGAAAGGTCTCCAAACCTGAAGTAGTGCAGGAGTTTCGACCTATTAGTCTTTGTAGCATTCTCTATAAAATTGTTTCCAAGATTATATCAAATAGATTGAAGAGAATTCTACCTGATTTAATAGCATGCAACCAAAGTGCTTTTATACCAGGTAGATTAATCTCTGATAATATAATGGTGGCTTTTGAGTTCTTTATTCTATGAGAACTAAACAAAAAGGTAAAGTGGGGAGTATGGCTTTGAAACTGGATATCCCAAAAACTTATGATAGGGTCGAGTGGAATTATCCGGAGGCTATAATGGTTAAGTTGGGTTTTGAGCATAAATTTATTTCTTTGGTAATGATGTGTGTGAAGTCGGTGAAGTATTCTGTTCTGGTGAATGGGAACCCTACTGGAGATTGTATGAAGTTGTGGTTTGAGGCAGGGAGATCCCCAATCCCCCTAACTATTTATAACTTGTGCTAAAGGTTTGACTTCTCTAATCAATATGGCAGAGCATAAGGGTCTGATTAAGGGTGTGAGTGTTGCCAGGGGGAGTCCAAGAATTAGTCACCTGCTCTTTGCAGATGACTGTGCCTTATTCTGTAGAGCTAGGAGATCAGATTGGGATAATTTATAGATTCTTTTAAGGACCTATGAGTTAGCATTTGGTTAGAAGTTAAATAGGAACAAGACTTCAGTATTTTTCAGTACAAACACTGCTGCAAGTTTTAAGCAGGAGATTGTGAATGAAGTAGAGGTAGTAGCATGTGGAAGCTATGAAAGGTACTTGGGATTGCCATCAATGATTGGTAAGTCTAAGTATAATTCTTTTAGAAGTATTAAAGATAAAATATGGAACAAAATTTCTTGCTAGAAGAATAGTTTTTTAACAACAGCTGGTAAGGAAGTTTTAATAAAAGCTGTCTTACAAGCCATTCTCACTTATACAATGAATGTTTTCAAGCTTCCTAAGAGGCTTTGTCATGAGATTTGAGCTATGTTGGTTAACAGAAGAAAGATAGGAGAGGGGTGCATTGGAAAAGCTGGAGTTTTATGGGAAAGGCCAAGAATTTGTGGGATGGGATTTAGAGATTTAGAAGACTTCAGTTTAGCACTGCTTGCTAAAAACAGTTGGAGGTTTCTGTAGGATCCAACCTCTTTAGTTGCCAAGGTTTATAAAAGTAAATACTTCAGCAAAGGGATTATTCTTGATGCTGAGTTAGGCAGTTTCCCATCATTCATTTGGAGAAGTATATGGATGGCAAGAGAGGTGTTACAAGAAGGCTTAATTTGGCGTGTTGGGAATGGCAAACAAATTAAAATATAGGGACCTAAGTGGTTGCCAAAGCCTTCAAATTTTAGTGTTCAATCTCCAATTTCATCTCTTGGAGTTGAGGTTAAAGTTTGCGAGCTAATTGAAGAGGATGTTCGTCAATGGAAAGAAGATACTATCCGAGCTCATTTTAATGAAAAAGAGGCTGCAATAATCTGTAATTTACCTATGAGTATCAGAGGTGGGGAGGACAAACTTATCTGGAATTGGAGTAAGGAGGGGAAATTTTTTGTTCGAAGTGCCTATTACATGTTAAAAGAAAATAGAAGAAGGGACAAGGGAGAAGTGCTCCAACAGAGAAAAAATAGATGAAAAATGGAGTAAGATCTGGAATTTGCAGGTTCCAAATATGATAAAGCAATTTCTGTGGAGAGCTAACAATGATGCTTTACCTACTAATGCTTCTCTTTGGAAGAGGCAGATTTGTGATGAATCTAACTGCTCAATATGTGGCAATGCTGAAGAGACTATCATGCATGTTTTATGGCAATGTCCAACAACTAATGATGTTTGGACATAATCTAGTAGTGTTCTGCATAAATGGACAGTCACTGGAAATGATTTCCAGGAATTATGGGACTAGCTGTGCAGTCATTTAGATAAAGCAAAACTGGAGGAAACTTCTTCGATATTGAGGGGTATATTGCATCGAAGGAATAAGTACTTATTTGATAACCTGTTTCTTAACCCTTCACAGGTAATCAAATGGGTTTTATCACAGCTAAAGGAATATAAGGAAGCACAAGAGAGATTAGGTGGGAGACAAGCTAATGAAGGAGGGGGAGGGACAGACCTGCAGAGATGGAGGAAGCCAGCAGAAGGGATTTTTAAAGCTAATTTCGATGCTGCTATTGATGATCAAAAGAAGCTAGTTGGATTGAGAGTTATTATCCGAGTCTGGGAAGGTCAGATTGTGGCAGCCTTTTGCGAACAAGTGAAGATGGCAGCTGATTCTGCAATGGCAGTGTAACACCCCGTATTTTAGTGTATTTTTAATTGAAAGATTTTTGTTATTAATTTAAAATTTATTCTCTTGTTCTAAAATTGTTGGATTTTTTTAGTTGTGTTATTTTTATGATTTTTAGTTTACGAAAATTATTTTTGAAGTGCTTTATCTAAATTAATTATTTTTATGCGTTTAAATTTCTTCTCAAATTAAATTAATTAATGTGGGATTTAATTGTTTCAATTTGACTTTACCATTACGTTTAAATTATTTTATTTGACTTGTGGTTTTAAAATCGTTTCCGTTGGATCATATTTGTGACCCAAGTTATGAGGATTGGACCTCTTTTCTTTTCCCCTCTTTTTCTTTCCTCTCCTTTTCTTTTCCTCTTTTTTTTTTTTTTTTTCTCCTTATTTTCCTTTGGTTTCTTTCTCTCCCGCGCGATCTCTCTCTCTCTTCTCCTCCGCCCGATTCTTTCATCCCTTCCCAGCGCCGCCGTCCGTCGACGGTGCTCGACACCGCCCGGCCCCTTGCATCCCCCTGCCGCTGGCCGTCCTCCCCCACCAATCTCACCTCCGTTCGTGCCGCCGTTAGCCCCCTCGAGACCCACGAAGTCGCGGCACTCTTTCCACCGTTGCGCCGCCGTCGCACCGCCTTTGGCCACCATCTTCCTACCACTTCATCCCCGACCTCTTGGCAACCCAATGGACCCAACCCCAGCTCCGATCCGTCACCGGTGAAGCCACACCAAGTCCATCTCCGATTTCGACTATTTGGCCTTAAAACCACCCCTTGCGCCGCCACCCACGGCCAACCACCACCACCATTAGTTTCACCGACATCCCTAAGTCCTACCCTATCAATCTCGGGTCTTCGTTTGCACCCGTTCAAAAGTGAGTTTTTTGAGACCCACGGCCACAGTGCATTTGGCACTGTTTTGTTGCTGCGTTGCCGCTTCTAGCACCTTCGTAATCTTTCAAAAATTATATTATAGCATTGTAAGTATTTTTCTCAAAGAACTTTTGAGATTTAAATGTATTTCCGCACTAATTCATATTTACTGTGAATTTGTTGGTTGTGCCGGACTGAGTCCGAGGAGTAAGGGGGGGTCGGTGGGATTGATGGTTGAGAGAATATTTAGAGGGGAATTATTTTTCTTTGTTGGGTGCAGTTTAATTTTTGGAGGTACTAGTTTATATTTTTTTCTGTTGTGGAGTTGTGAATGGGAAGAAGTGTGCTTTGTTTAGTGTTGGTTAAATTGTTAGTAATTGTTTGGGACTGCGAACTGTTGGAATAAGTGTGAGTTATTGGAATTTGAATTGGCATTGGTCTTGATTCTTGTATTGGACAATACTGAGATTGGTATAGAATATTTTGGGTCGAAGTGAGGGTTGTCCGGATTGTTTTCTTTAGCTATTGGAGTTTGATTAAACTTGCTGAATTATGATCTAGAGTTTGGGTCTAGCGTTGGCTAAGACCAATTTTGTATTGTTGGACTTTAATATTTAGTTTATTTTATTTTATGAATAGGTGACGAGACGGATAGAGACCGTATTCAAGTTATAGATAATGCGCTTCAGGAGTCAGGTAAGCGGGGTTCCTATGCTAGGTTTTATACAAGTTAATAAGACTGAGGTTGATTTTCTGAAAACTTTGCATATTTTGTGTTGTGTTGGGAACTTGTGAAAATAAAGATCAACCTCGGTCACTCATCTGCATACTCATGAAATCTCTACGAAAAAGGAAAAATATGTTCTGGCATGCATTGTGTAGACATGAGCTAAATTCTGTCATGTGGTTTTTGAAATCTGAAAAATGAGCGATATTGAGAATATGAAAAGTTGTGCATTTATTTAGAAAGATGTACTGACTTTTGCGTTCAGTGTGGGTAAACTGTCTGATTCTGTTTTGGTACTTTGTATTACTTTGAAATAACATTTGAAAACCTTTGGCATGGTGTACTGGTTTTCGTATCTGACTCTGTCTCTGCTTTGCTTTGCTCTGCTCTGTTATGCTCTACTCTGTTTGGGTTGGTACCAACTTCTCTGTCTCTGAGTGCACCCACTTTGGAAACAAAGTGGTTTTATTGTGGTCTTTCCTGTGTGCACACTCGGGGCTCCGAGAAGAATAAAGGAAAGATTTCACCTCTGTCTCTGCCTGGTTTGGCCACCGGGGTTAGCACAACCCTACCACGGGGGTGAAACATGGTCTCTGCTCTGTTTGATGCTCTGTTTTGATCTGATGATGATACTCAGTTTATGTTATGCCAAAGCACTAAGGGTTTTACTTGTCTTAAAACCATCGCTCTGTTACTTTTGAAAATATGTTATGTTCTGCATGTTAACTCTGGAAAATATTTTGTTCTGCATGTTCTATTTTGTAAATACTCATGTTTGCACGCTAGCATATGATTTCTGCTTACTGAGTTGTTGATAACTCACCCCCTATCTTCATAATATTTTTCAGATGATGTGGAGAGTCCAAATGAGGACCTGGAGTAGATTTCTGAATGTGTTTAAACTGAGGAGATGTTGTTGGAAGAAGGACTTCTGATGTTCTTAGTTTTAATGTTTTTGAGCTTTATTAATATCTTGGGTTTCAGAAAGAGGTATGAAATTATTGGTTGAGTTGTTATGATTACCAAGAGATTACGGACTCCTTAGTTTATTTTAGCTGCAGTGATGACTTTGTGGAGTTGTCAAGGTGGTTATTTAGAACTCTTGATATTGAATTTTGTTATTAAAGATTTGAGTTTCATTTTAGTTGTGTTGGATTATAAGTTCTTTAGAGACAGGTAATTAGTCTCCAGACCATCCGGGTTTGGGGCGTTACAGGCAGAGAGTTTGGCTTTGAGGAAAGCTGTGAAACCGTGTTCTGATTTAGTCCTTATAAGGTGATATTTGAAGGAGATGCTCAAATGATTGTGAATGCAGTAAACAAAGATGAAGAACGCTGGACTTGGTATGGGCAAGTTTTAGAGGATGTAAAGCAGTTTTTTNTTGGTGCTTGGGGGTCGCGGGATCTTTTGACCTCTGCGAGTTTTTGGACTCATCATTGGTGTTTGGGGGGATGCTTGACCGCATTATTGCGGCAGGAGGCTGAGTTCTACCACCCTAATAGGTTTTCACCAAAACCCCAAATAGGTTAGTGTAATAAAAATTACAAGTTTGAGATTTGTGAACCTGTGTCATTTCGCTAGAGCGTGATGAAGGCTTGGGGATGCGTGTAATAGCAAGCAATCCATTCTTATGAAGACAAATTAAGATGCCCGATAGGGGCTCTATAGGCATTGTTTTGCGCCACGCGGGTAATTTCTAGCAAAGTATATTCGTGGGTCGTGTTGCCTCCAGGATTCTCATGGAATGTCGAGGAATTTTTCGGGGAATAGTGGGCGAGCACACGGGAGCAGCGACCTCCTCTATGGCAAGCAAAGTTTTTGTGAGGGGACAATTATCGCCCATTGTGTGGGCTGCTCATTGGTCAAGGAAAGGTGAGCTATTGCCAACCATGAGGGCGGCCAGATGCTTGTGCTATTGAGCTACTCTGAGTTGGCAAACTTGCTTTCAATTGCTAGGGGCAAGCAATTCTGGATGCATACATAACAGAGTAGTAACCTGTCACGAAAAAAGTGAGTCACAGTGGGCTAAATAGAGGAACTTGCCCGCCGTATGATTAATTGCGGGCAAGCTCCAGCTATATATTTGGCGAGTTCGCTGCTCGCCAACACAAGTTTGCTACGACTTGTAGTCACTGTGGCAAGGAATTTTCATGGCTGAGGACCAAGGGTCGTGTGAACCTTACAGTGGAGTGCTACAATGATGGTTGCATGGAGGTTTACGGTAGACTCAACTAGTGGGCGAGGATCACCATAAGGGTGACAGAAGGCACTGGAGGTCCACAGCACTACTGTGAGTGGCACCACAAGCATGAGGTGAGGTTGGGCTGTGCTGGTGAGCACGTTGTGGTGTCAGCATCGAGCAGCTCCTATGGTAAGCTTTGGTGACAGTGGCAAGGAGGTTTCAGTGTTGATCTATGGTGAGGAGATCTCGTGGCATGAAACCTTGGTCGCCATGGGGCGGCGAGATGTTGCACCAGGTTAGGCTTGTGCCTGCATGTCGGTTGCCCACTAGAGGTATTGTGTGCTTGTTGTCTGCCACAAGGATGGCTAGCTCAGGTGGAGTAAGGTCGTTGCCCGCCACTAGGTTGGCTAGGGCCGTGGGAATGTGTAGATTTTTGGTGTTGTCCCTTGCCTCTATAGGAGACCGCCTACAACAGAAATGATCTTCGTTGGTCTGAGGTACTAGACGTTACTAATTTCCTTGAAAAGTGTGTCATAATACTCCGAGTAATTAAATACATATAATGGGACTTAACTAAAATAATAGGCTTCATAGCAAACTCTAAAAACACACTTTAAAATCCCTTAAATACTTTTTTTATAAAATTTGCGTCTATGGGCTCATAATTATTCAAATAGATAAAGCCCGCCCTGTAGTCTCCTGCAAGAACACAACTCTTGCGGTGTGCTTGTTGCTCGCCACAAGTGTAGCGGGCCATAAGGAGCACTGACAAGTTGCGAGGGGCTTTCATGGCCAAGGACTTCATTATTGGCAGCAAGCCCTGTCTGACCGCCCGTCTTGGTGGTCGAATCTAGGCCACGTCATGCACAGAGGTGGTTGGCAGCAATGCTCCTTCGTAGAACCGCGTATGACGACAGAAACCACTGGGAATGACCTTTGTGACTGAGGACTAATTCAATGGTGACAAAAAACGCCGATGGGTCAGGAGGAGGCAGGTGGTGGCCTCGCCAGCTCACGGAGGCTTGGCTCACGAATACGCAACATGCATGTCGACATGCTTCCTCGACACGCATTGTGCACGGCACACACAGCGGGCCACCACAATGAGGAATCGACGATGGAAGTTGTTCATCCTCGTGGTTGGACCTGGGTTGCGCTGCGCACGGAAGCAGCGGGCCCTGCACATGAAACAACTGGGTGCACGTCGACATTCACCCTTATGTCCATTGTGCATGGTGTGCATAGTGCATTTGTCACTTGCACAGTGCATGCCATCCCTCCACTAGTTTACTGATTTCTTTTTTCTTTTTTCTTTTTTTAACAAGGTTAACAAAATAAAAGGAACAATAACATATTAAAATCAAAAGACAACAGTGCGTGTCATGTGCACAATTCACATCCAATGTGCTCTGTTCATGTCTTACATGCACAGTACAAACCATGGATCCTCCACATGCCCATGTTATCTTTTCCTTCTTCTTTGCATGTGTTAGTAAAATAAAATTAACAAGTAAAAAGTGAAAAAACTTATCTAAACTTTTGTAGATGATCTCGTGAAATGGAGAATATCCTTTTCTCAATTTCAATATAGAGAATTAGTTGGATCCCACAAACGGTAGCAACTGTTAATGCCTTAATTTGCATAACAGACCGGAATAGAGGAAAGGATTACTACCAGCCCACAATAATTATTTGGGCGTCAATACGATGTTCTTCGCGTTCATCCATGAAACAAATAATAAATAAGCATATAAAAAATAAATAAATAGAAATACAAAAATTTACGTGGTTCAATTTAATACCTACATCAATGGGTTGTTTTGGAGGGGGGCGAAATCCACTATAATGGGATTTTACAATCTCTCTTGGCCTCACATATCTCACAGTACAACGGAAAAATTTAGTCTAGGCGTAGAGAAGTTTTGGAGAGTCTGTCAGATTTGTGGGGATCTCCTCCTTATATAGAGATCTATTTCCTTGGAATGATTGAGTATAACTTACCTTATGAAGCATTTTCCTTTCATAAGTATGAATCTCTTTCCTTAGTCTGAGTGTCCTTCCTTATCTTTTTTTGGCTTTATATTTTAGCTTGACTTTCGGCTTTATCTCATAGCTAAAGTATAGGCTGCTGATTTGACCCCTACCTTATAAAACTATTTGCCAATGTTCTTACCGCCACAAGAATGGGTCTTGCTGGAGTAGTCTTGAACATCATCAGAGTATTTGCTGGACACACAAGAGAAGCACCATAAATTTTCCCTAGATGAGGAGGAAACATCTAGATCTGGAGGCTTGTAAAAAATGAATTTACGTTTTAAGTATTATTAAGATCACCTACTTGTAAGTTAATTAATTTGAACCTTAAAAAACAAAAATAAACAGCACAAAATTAGAGTTGAAAAAAAAAAAAAATAAAACGGAGTAGACAGAGAAGAAGTATTGAGCATACAGAAAAGTGGCTAAACCTAAAAATAATAAACTGCGCGAGGAAAAAAAAAATACTGAGCCAAATGCCCAGTTACTAGTTACAATTAGTGTATTCGAATCTAAAATCAGATATCCACCCGGGTTGTAACAGTATATCCGAGCGGGTACCCACCCACTTTTGGATCCAGATATTCCCGATCCGGATAAGAATGCACAGCCTTAGGAGGAATGAGAGAGAACTATCTTCTTATGAAAGGACTTGGACTTGCCAACAAGACAAATTTACAGAGTAATTAACCAAGCTCCGGATCTCCTTGCAAAAGAAGGTGTAAAAGGGACTTATGAAGAACTTATTTCCGCTCCAAAAGACATCAAATACTTCAAATAGATAAAATAGATGCCTATTTTAGGGTTTAAATGATTAGGTTTGATACAAATTACAAGTTCTAAATATACAATCTTATACATACCTTTTGTAAAAATGTAAACTACAAGAAAAATAATAATAATAAAAAATAAATAAAAAAATTCATGATAAGATCCACTTTTTTAAGTCCCTTTTATTTCTCTTACTATATAATTAATGTATCGTTCTGGTGTGGCACTATAACTAAGATATCCTTCCACAA
>QEOW01000065.1:187002-228248 GCA_003123825.1 Juglans hindsii | reverse complement strand
ATTCTCAATTCAGTGTCAAGAGATATTGGAGAAACCGTTGTCTATGCGAAAACTGCTAAGGATATGTGGGATGAGTTGAAGCATCAGTTCTCTCAAGGCAATGGACCACGGATTTTCCAGTTGCAAAAAGAGCTGTCTTCTTTAACTCAAGATCAAATCTCGGTGAGTGTCTATTATCGAAAATTTAAGTGTTTGTGGGATGAGCTTATGAATTATAATCAAATACCTAGCTGTACATGTGGGGCATATAAAAATTGTAGTTGTGGTGCTGCTCGTATATTTCTTGAATATCATCAACGCCAACATGTAATCATGTTTCTGATGGGGTTGAATGAGGAATTTGCTCATGTTAGGGGTCAGATTTTGTTGATAGAACCCTTACCATCAATTACCAAAGTTTTTTCTTTGGTAATCCAAGAAAAGAAACAAAGATCTTTTACTGTACATCAGGTTACCATCTATTTATATACAATGAGTTAACTAACTCATAGTAAAAAAGACTAAAACAGAAAGTAACTAAACTATAACAGAAAGTAACTAAACTATATAGGAGGACTAAACAGGAATTTACAACTTAGACTAAAAATGAAATTTATCATTTACAATATTTTAAAAAGCTTCTGAGAACTGAGTTCATAACTTTTTGTGGCTGCAATTATGAAAAATCCTTATTTTTCTGTTACTAAAATATAGTTGGAAAAGCCTCTCAATTTCATAACATGATAAATATCTAAGAATTTTACTTTTTTTCGAATTACACTCACTCTTATATATGTGGCTCCACCACTAAGAAGAGCTCCGATCGATCTTGAAGGAATTTACATAGAATGAGAAAAAAAAGTTCATGATCAGAAACAGTACCAACTTTATGGACTCCTTTATTTTCAAAATATATCTCATCTCATCTCATTATTATAATTTTCTCAAATTTCTACATAAAAACAAAAAAATAATTTAATTTTTTTAAATTCTAAAATAAAAATAATATTAAAAAATTTATTCTAATAATATTTTATTTAATTTTTTAATTTTAATTTCAATTCATTTCTCCTCATCTTCAAAAACAAATGAGATATATAAGTACAGGTTATATATCATTCTTGGTCTTTCTTTATATCAATGGCTTAATGCATGTCAAACATTTTTTTTTTTTTTTAACTCAAGTCGTGTATTCACGTGGTTTAGAATCTTTAGATGTTTTGTCCGAGAATGAAAAGGTCATACTTTAAAATCATATAAAAATAAAACCTCCAGCTGGCAGAACCAGAACTAACGTACACACGTGGCACCAGCCAACATGGTATACCAGAAATGGTGGGGATGAACAAGCGGCTGGTTGTAATCATGAATCATGATATCATCAACCATGACGCTAGTATCGTCAGAAGGACTTGCCATAGAAGCAAGAGAGCAGCTGGTTTTAAATTTCTTGAAATATTTTTTAAAAATTAAAAATATAAATTTATTAAAAAATAATTCTTTAATTATTAAAAAAATAAAGATAAAAACAATGGATGAGAATTATCGATTGCCACTCTCGGCACAACGATCTCACCCTGTAGGCAATTTCAGAAACTTTACTGGGATGGCCGCTTTTCCAGTGAAAAAGCATTCTGGCATTCGACTGTTGCCAGTAGGCAATTTCAGAAGACCCTTTGTGGCATCTAGGTCCCCTTCCAATAATTTTTTCCTTTTCTCGACATCTTGATTATTTTTCACCATCGTTATAAATTCTATACAATTATTATAAAATCATTACAATCATTAATATTATTTATATAAAAAAAATCTAATTATAAATTATTATACGCATTAATAATACACGCACTCATTTAATATTATTAATAAAAAAATAAATTTTATTGAAAACAGTATTAATTTAAATTTAAAATATGAAGACAACCATATTAATACGCAGATTGATACGCAAACTTATATATAACAAAACTCTTTATACAATCATTAATATTTATTTATATAAAACAAAATCATTACAAATACTATACAATCATTTATGATATCTACATCTATCTCATTTTTAACAATTTAAAATTATCTCATCTCACTTTTAATTCAAATATATCAAATTTTTAAAAATTATCTTAATTCATCTTAATTTATAAATCTTATTATTATTTATAAGAGATTTGATAAACACATAACACTTTACACAATATTTTTTATAATACATTATAATTCAAATATATCAAATTTTTAAAAATTATCTTAATTCATTTTAATTTATAAATCTTATTATTATTTATAAGGGATTTGATAAACACACAATACTTTACACAATATTTTTTATAATACATTATAAAATAAATGTATTTTTATAAAATTATCATGTTAATTTTTTAAAATATTTTATAAAATTATTCTCTTTTAAAATATTATTATATATTGTGTGTTTATATATTTTTTTTAAATTAAAACTCTCTTATGAAATTTCAAATACGACAAAACTGTCAGTGCTTTTCAGAAGACTGAAGACCAGTGCTTTCACTGCAGACACTGCTTTTTTCGAAAGGGCTGAAGGCTTCACGGACAATAATTCTAAGCACAATATTCTAAACGAGATCTAAGTTGGTCATTGATGATTATTTTTATTTTTTTGTATATGTTTTCAACTTAATTTATAATTTTTATTTTAAAAATAAATATTTAATGAGTTCAAAAAGTATTTGAAAAAAAAAAGGACAAAAATCTTTTTGCATAGGGTGGCTCTTTCGGTGGCTCTTATGTGGGAGCAGTTCCACCCAAATATCCACATTGGTGTATGCATGTACATATGCAAAGTCATATTTATGTAATATGAACTTAAATTCATCTACATTAACTTATGTATATTCATATATTTAACTGGCTATGAACAATATTATCTAAATTTGAAGAGCTACTATTTACTCCACAAAATATATTTTACTAATTATTTCTCTCTCCTCCCACTTTCTCTCTCACAATCATTTCCTCTTCTTCCACCTTCAACAACACAATAAACATTCACCTCCAAATTCAATTTATTATATTTTTAATATAATATAAAAAGATATTTTTTATTATTGTATTTATATTATTAATGTCAAATGTATATAGTGGATACTAATTGCAAAAAATATATAAAAGAATTCATTTTAGAAAAAGTTAATAAGCCAATGTGGTGGAAGTTTTGCTTGAATGACAAAATGGATATCTAAAAGAGGTGATTTTATATATACATATGCATAGATCAATACTAATGTTCTAACAAAAATGTTAAAGAGTCGTCGAATGTTGGGTTCGTCCGATAAATTTTTATTTTTTTACTTAGTAATTAAAAAAGTATTTTTTTAATGATGTGATTTTTTAAAAAAAAATATTTAAGAATATAAAAAAATGAATAAAAAAATAAAAAATATTTTTGTTCTTATCGGTAGGGTCTCGACTCTCGTGTTACATCCTCGCCACTGCTCTTATTATAATGCATGGTTTAAGAATGTTATTTGCTTTTATTTTTGGTCTTTAATTATATCCAGCTGGAGACGTTGCTAATTTAAGTATATAATACTATGTTGCAAAGATTCTTGGACCAAAAATCCTTCCTCACATCAACAAACTTTCCATTTTGTTCATATCGTAGATCATATAGATCACCATTTTGCAGAAGTTCTAAGATAAACTTGTATTTGTTTTAACATTTGCTGTTAAGTAATAATAAAATTCAACTTGTATTTTTATTATTAATTGAAAGAGTGCGTTTGCGTGTGCGTATGTGAGAGAGATGCTTTCTATAGCATGTCAGTAGAGAGCAACAAAGCAGATCTGATTTGCATTTAGGACGCGGTATCGAGCAACACCATTTCCCTCAACGTCGGCAGCACGGAAGCTTTCACAGTTTTTCATACGAGCCGCAAGTCCAATCATCTCTTCCTCGCACTCTGTACGTTGTTTCTACCATTAATCTCTCTCTGTTTCTTTGCCTTCCTTGCGCACAGTCATTTAAGAGGAAGATTTGCATGCATGCAGTATAATATTGGGAACTATATTAATTCCAACCCATATTTCTAAATGCCAGCAAGCTAGCAGTGACAATTTTTTAAGTGAAGTTTGTAGATATATGGGGCAATCAAAGGGTACATATTTTCAACGAAATGATCAAAATGCTTCAGCAGATCAAGGGGAACATTTGGTAATTAGAATAACACAACTGTTAGAAAATTCGAGGCATCACTACTTATCAGGAGAATGTCGTATCTACAAGGTCCCATATCACTTGCGCAAACTGAATGAAGAAGCGTACACTCCACAAGTTATTTCCATAGGCCCCTTTCACCACGACAACAAAAATTTCCAAATCCTGGAAAAGTATAAAGTGAGATATCTCGAGAATTTTATGAGACGAGCTAGAACAAATCCCGAGAATTTAGTAAGAATTGTAAAAGGCTTGGAAACAGAAATTCGTCAATGTTATGCAGAAACCATCGAACTTGATAGCGATGAGTTTGTGACAATGATACTCCTTGATGCGGCCTTCATTATTGAGTATTTCTTGAGAGACATGTTCCCAGTGCAATGGACAAATGAGGATAGAACAGTTATAAAGCCGTGGATAACTGCTAGGATGCAGTTGGACTTCCTGTTACTTGAAAATCAACTTCCTTTCTTTATTCTTAAGGATTTATATCAGCTTGTTTTGGTTACTGATAGTATGTACCGTCCCTTCATTGAGGTTGCCTTTCACTACTTTGGCTTTCTCAACACTCAAAATAAGCCTTCTGATTCCAATCAGTTCAATCAAATAATTCATTTTGTTGATTTGATCCGAATCTTTTATCTACCTCCACCCGAAACTCTATCAGAAAGACAACCTAATAGTAGGGTTGAGAAAATATACTGTGCAACGAAGCTGGCTGAGGCAGGATTGACCTTTAAGAAGAGTGAAAGCCAGTGCTACCTTAACTTCAAATATCATGAAGGCGGAGTGTTGGAAATCCCACGCTTTACTATTGACAATACCACGGAGATATTTGCTCGAAACCTCATGGCTTTGGAGCAATGTCACTATCCAACACAAGCATATATTACTGATTATTTTCTCTTGTTGGATTTCCTTATTGATACAGGCAAAGATGTGGAGAACGTCCTTGTTAATGGGATGGGTGACGACAATGCATCTTTTATCAATAATTTAGGCACAAATGTCCAATATTCATCCATGAATCCTGAGTATTGTCGTCTTTTTAGAGATATAGTTGAATTCCATGATAGCAATTGGAATCGTTGGAAGGCTATCTTGAAACGTGATCATTTTAGCACTCCTTGGAGAGTAGTTGCCACCATTGCTGCTATCCTCTTGTTGGCATTCACTTTAACGCAAGTTGTATGCTCTATTATCTCAGTATTACCATCAAAGAGGAGGAATATGTAATTCTGATAATAGTAAATGATACCTAGCATTCGATCGGATAACTTTTATTCTTCTTTAGTTTATTTTGATAAATTTTGTCTAAAAAAAATTCTTTTGTTTATGAATTTAGGGGTATGCGGGACTGTGGGCTACAACTTTACAAATTGAAATTAGTTCTTCTGCATAAAGGTTTGGACTGTTGCAGAAGCATTGGGACGCATCGTTGAGCACTCATGTGGCAAGCGCACACCTCATCAACATACGAAAATAAATATAAAAAAACCCCTAAAAAACATAAATAGAGGTTTTGGATAAGTATCAAGAATGTGAAATTGAAAGATTTCGATTAACTAGGGCTGTGGATCCAGATCCGGCTTTTAAAAAACGGGCGGATATCCGCCCAGATAAACCGGATTGAAACCAGGGCGGATATCTGAATTTCAACCCGGATATCCGGTTTCAAACCAGAAATCCGGATTTTTTACTTTTTTTTTTTTTTGGTTTTCTTAAATAAGTTTTTACCATTTTTAAAATGCCTTTTTTTAAAATAAAATTTCAACACTTTTTAAAAGGCTTTTTTTTAACCGGATTTGGACGATATCCAGATTTTAAACAAAAAAAAAATATGATTTTACAAATTTTAAAATGCCTTTTTTAAGAAAAACTTTCTAACACTTTTTAAAAGGCTTTTATGTTTATTATTTTTTATAGGCATTTTTTTATATAATGAATATTTTTATAGGCATTTTTTAAACTTTTTTATTGCCTGTTCACTACATACTTTTATACTTTATATTGTTGCTTACATCGTATTGCAAAACATCAACTTTACAAGGAACAAATAGTGAAAAATTCAAAAGCAGCAGCAAAGAACTGTGGAAAAACATTTGAAGTTACTTCTGTTGGTGCTCTGTATATGTAGAATTGAGCTTTTGGTTTGGAGTTACTTCTGTAGAATAGCCTTGCAAATATCACTAAGAAACACAAGGGATTCCTTGCTTTCTTTTGCCCGAAAGATGGTCTAAAGAGCTTGTATAGCCATCAATCCATGTTAGTGTTTCCTGTGAGAAAGTACAAGCATACCTACATGACTAAAGGAACCCTCTCAAAGATTTTAGTAATTAATAGTCGAGTAAGGTGTTCTAATTCTTTTTGACTTCATCACTAATGATTCTTGCAATTCTTCTTTTTGGATGTTTTTTAATTGCAAGTATGGTAGTTTTTTCAAGTCCAACAAAAAACGTTCAAATCTGGAATGGCAGCTAAGATTCACAAACCAAATGGATATGGACCAAAACAAAAACGAAAACCCAGATCTAATCTATCAATATCTACCTTTAAAAAGCGAGAGATGCTCACATGGATATGGACTCAAACAAAAATGTAAACCCAGATCTAATCTAAACCAAATCTATACTACGAAATTTCAAAAACCCCATAAAACGTTCAAATCTGGAATGGCAACCAAGATTCACAAATCAAATGGATATGGACTCAAACAAAAACGAAAATCCAGATCTAATCTATCCATATCTACATTTAAAAAGTGAGAGATACTCACATGGATATGGAGTCAAACAAAAATGTAAACCCAGATCTAGGAGAAGCTGCACTGTGAGAGAGTGAGTGATGGGTTTTGTTGAGGGATGCTAGGGTTTTCAGGGAGAGAGTGAGAGAAAGAAAGTGAAGATTGAGAGAGGCAAAGATAGGTTTTCGGGCTTAGGGGAAGTTGGATTTCCATAGTGTTTTTCAGAAAGAAACAAAGCTACATAGATGGATAAAAATGGAGAGTTCAAGTTGAGAGAGAAGAATATACCATAGGCAAACGACGTTGAGAGAGAGATGGGCGAACAACGAACGGCAGTCCTCGCTGTGACGGCTAGGGTTTCTGATTTTCAGAAGTTGGAACTTGAGAGAGAGAGAGAGAGCCGTCTGCCGAGTGTCGATCAAGTGAAATATCAAAAGTTGAAATGAGAGAGAGGAGCAAAACGTTGGCGTTTTAAAATATTAACAATGTAAGAGAAATCGGTTACGGATATCCGGTTTAAAAACCGGATCCGTAACTGGATCCGGGCGGGTATAATATTTTTCTACCCACCCGGATTGAATCCAGGCGGATATTCGCTCGGATGACCTGGATTTCCAGATTTCGGACCGGACCGAAAAAAAATCCTACCGAGTTCTACACCCTTACAATTAACTAAAGAGGTTTCATACAAGGCAATATATAGTAGTATAGTACAATGCAAGTTCCATCCATGTAACACCAAGGCCCAAGCAAGGCTCAAGCCATTGAAACCCAAGCCCAGCCCTAAGCCTAGCCCTTAGGAACCTTACAATTTTCCCTCTTCTTATTCCCAACCCCCGTGGAAAAAGAATATTAGGAAAAGGTGCACACTGATACAAATTCTACATTTTATTTTATTTATGGTTTGTTTTTCATGTTTTCTGAACATCTTTAAATATTTTTAAAAAATAAAAAAATACACCAATATACATAAAGTCAATTCCTTAGCCATTAAGCAAAAAATAATTAAAAAAATTAAATATATGAGCGGTCAAAATGAGGGGACAAATTCATAGGGCATACTAGCATCTTCCTTCAACGAAATAGGGTGAAATAGCTATTCCTATTATTTAGTTTAGTGTGAAAGAAATAGTTTTTCCTATTATTTATGGTTTTTATAATTTTTTTCATCACTCAATTTAGTTGTTAGCATTGATTAATAACAATTACTATTTAAATCAACTTGTAGGGTTTAAATAAAACCCTAGTTGTTAGTTTTTATATTGTTTAAAATTTAAATAAAACTATTATACTAGTGTTATTATACATTGATATTACATGTATTATTAGTATATAATGTTATTATACATTGTTATAAATAGACTTGTACTATAGGGTTTAAATACAGTTGTTAATATTTATACTTGTACTATAGTATTGATTATTGACAATTACATATTATTATACTATATATACTATTACATGTTATTAACTCATTATACTTTTACTATACTTTTACGCCTTTGGTATCAGAGCCAATGGTGATAGTATTGTTATTGCTATTTTATTGCTATTATTATTGTTATAGTATTGTTATTGCTATCTTATTTTTCCTGATATTTTCGATGGATTTCTATTATGCTCATAGTATTGGCTTTTGCGATTTGTATGAGTTAAAATGTACAGAATATAATTTGAAAATGGAATTACAAATCTTGATGGATAATATAAAAGATTTTAAAAGACAGCAACAATTAATGAGGTAAAATTATACATTAATGATGTCTAAATATCATGTATATCAAAGTAGACAATCTGCGATAGAATACTATGAAGCTGACTGCACTTTCCTAAGAAACGAAATTAATAGTATAAGAAACCATTTGAAGATACTTGCTTTCTAAAAAAAAAAAAAAAAAAAAAAAAAAGAGTAAGAAATCACTGATACAAATTTTACAAAGATAATCCATAACTAAAGAGAATAATGTATATTGGGAAGCTTGTGTTGGTAAGCCAAGAAAAACCGATGGTCAGCCCATTCAAGCCAGAAGGCTCTAAGGGTGGTCCCGGTGGTGTTCCCTCAAGCTCTTAATCTACTTATTTCTCCTTGGAAATAGGAAATTTTTGTTTAAAATCTGTCCCAATGAATTCTTTATTCAAACCTAATGAATCTACCACTAGCATCCCTATAGAATCTGAAAATATTAATCAAGAAGACTACAGTATATTAGACACAGAAAGAAATCTACAAGACTGGACAATTCCTGATGTTCCAAAAAATCAAATATACAAAATCTCTACTTTTTCTTCTAAATTATCATTCCTTACAAATTATACAATTAAAACAGTAGAGAAAACTATTAGTTTAAATAATGACTATGAATCATTACAGCTCCTAACAAAAAAGGCTATTGATCATCATAAAAAAAAATTATTCTTTTATTCATATTAGACTAGTACAAGTAGCTATAAAGCCACTCTCTCGAAATGGCTTAAATACCTCAGTATTGTTTTGTTTAAGAGACAGAAGACATTATAACTTTCATGATTCATTACTCGGAATGGTAGAATCCAGCTTGTTCCAAGGACCGGTCTATTTGAATTGTTATCCCAATTATTCTTTATCATTATTTGATGGTAATATTTTACACGCCTTAACACTAAATATTAAGACAAATGGCTATCAAATGATGAAAGGGTCACATGCTTTAACAGTAGTTTATAGGATTCATTATAAATTAATGAAAATAACATTAGAACCACAAGCTCTAATTACTAGCCCTAAAGGATATACATTATTATTACAATCCAGTACACAAAATTCTAGTATACAAATTCCTAAACAAATCAATTGGAATCAAGTCACACTTCCTAATGAATGACAATTAGAGAATATTACCCCAACACCCAAGATAGAAAATAATTCTAAAGATAATCTCGAATATATAGATCAAAAAACGGATGGGACGGTTCAAATAGCTTTTCAACCTTTTAGAAGATCTTTTTCACATTATTCCTCTCCAGCACCCTCCAGTTATCATACACCCAGATCTATTCTTACATCAATCTCTAGAAATAAATCTCAAAATTTTGACACCAGATCTTTTGATGCTAAATCCCAAAATCTTGACACCCAGATTCGAGGAATCATTCCTGGAAATATTATTGATACGCCAGTATATGCTATTAGCCATCCTGATAAAGCATCTACCTCTCATAATCCTGAAAAAGAACTCTCTTCTCTGACGTATTCTCAAGTAGTTGGAGATGATGCCCAAATATATACCCTGAATAAAGAAGAATTTAAAATTAACAAATAATATCTCAAACAAGATTATATGAAAAAAGAAAATAGTCACAAAAGAATAATATTTTTCTCAACCTTTACAAAAATAGAAAGATATTATATTCAAGAAAAATATTACGAAGATTTAGAAAAAATACAGATCAATATACATTTCTTTACATGGTTTGAAATATATAAATCAAATCAATTATCTACTATAAACAGGACTACTAATCAATGGATTAAAGGAGAAAATAATCAAATTATTTATGAAGAATATCCTTCTTTTGAAGTCATCAAGTATAATCAGAGGAATACTCAAATTTTGACTACACCAATAAAAAAATATAATATTACAAATACTGAGAAAAACCTTGATAATATAATATAACAAAACAATTATACTAATTTATATCTAAAAATCATGGGTAAGCAATTAGAAAAAATTGAAACTCAAATATCTCATATAAAACTCATTATTAAAGAAATAGAAGAAACTCCCTTATTTGTTCCCCACGAAATTTCATCCCATTTAAAATCGATTTTTTCCAAAAACAAAAATGATTTATTAGAACAGATCTCTAGTAAATTAGAAAAATTAACTATTAGTAACACTGCTACCACTTCAAAACAACCACATATTAATGTATTAAGCAAAATAGACTCACCCGAAATATCTGACTCTGAAATTAGTAATATTGAAAATCAATTTAAAAATCTAGATCTACAAATAAATAAGATTAGAGGAGATCGTGTTAATAATTTTTTGGCTAGAGATTCAAAACAGCATGTCTCTATTACTCGTAATTGGTATCTCAGACCTACTCCACCGGATATGCAATTCGAGGAAAGAGAACATATAGTAAGATCAGCCTTCGCACCAGATGTATTATACGAATGGAATATAGATGGATTATCTGAATATGAAATACTAAATCATTTTCAAGAAATGATTATGGTAGCCAACATCTATAAAAGTAACAGAAAACTGATCATCAGGTAGCACACATTATTGTTACAGGATTTACTGGCCAACTAAAGGGTTGGTGGGATCATTACCTTTCATATGATGAAAGGTCACGAATATTAACATCTTATAAATATGATGAAAATATGCAAATAATTAAAACAGAAAATGATTTACCCCTAGAAGATACTGTCAACACATTAATATATGCATTAACTAAACACTTTGTTGGTGATCCCGTTCAATTTAAAGAAAGAACTAGTAATTTATTGATTAATCTTAAATGCCCTCAATTATTTGATTTCCATTGGTATAAAGATGTATTTTTAACTAAAGTTATGACCAGAAATGATTGCCAACAGCCATACTGGAAGGAAAAGTTCATAGCCGGACTTCCATATTACTTCGTCTAAAAGGTACGAGAATTATTATTAAGATCATACGGTACTATTGATTTTCATAATCTCACATATGGTGATATAATAAGTAAGATTAACAGAACTGGATTAACTATGTGCAACGATTTAAGATTAAAAAAGCAAATGGAGAAAGAAAAGAAGTTTGCTAGAAAAGAATTAGGTACTTTTTGTGAACAATTTGGTTATACTCCTTTATTAGCCCCCTCAAGAAGACACAAAAAAGGAAAAAGAGTTTATAAGGATTATTCCAATAAAAAATGAAAATACAGAAAACCTTATAAAAAGACAAAAGACAAACCAACATATAATAAGCCACTAAAAAGTCCTAAAAAGACTAATAAAAAGAAAAAGCAGATTGTTTGTTATAAATGCGGAAAAGTAGGACATTATAAATCAAACTGTAAAGTCAAACAACAAATTAATGAATTAGATATATCCGAAACATTAAAAGACAAATTAATGGACATTTTTATAATACATTCAAGTGAAGATGAGGTTAGTTCTTCAGAAGAAGAAGAAATTTATCAATTAAAAGAATCAAGTTTTTCAGAACAATATTCCGATTGTGAATTAGAAGAAGATGAAGTACATATTTGTAATTGTCTAAATAAGGATAATTGCATTTGTAACAAAACCATTAATGTACTTTCAAAACAAGAAGATATTATACTTGAATTAATAGACAAAATTAACAACCCTCAAGAAAGAAAATATTATTTAGAAAAATTAAAAGGTACATTTAATAATCAAAATACTACAATAACTTCATCCTCAACACCTTACAATTTTTCAGAAATAATAGGAAGATTTAAAACTGACATACAGAAAATTACGATTCAAGATATACAACAAGAAATCAATGAGATAAACCAAGAAATTAGAAATTTAAAAATATCCAATCTTAAATTAGAAGTTTCAAACGAACAACTATTATAAGAAATTATATTATTAAAAATAGAGAAAAATGGGAAAAATCTTCATGAAGAAAAACATAATATTGAACAGGGAGAATGTTCAACATTAGATGAAACGGACAATTTCATTAATATTCTTAATAAGATAAATTTTAAAAAATGGTATGTTGAAGTAACAGTTTCAATTAATCAAGAATTCTCTTTTACTACAATTGCCCTATTAGATACAGGAGCGGACCTAAATTGTATACAAGAGGGATTAATACCTTCTAAATATTTTGAAAAAACAAAAGAAACATTATCCCAAGCCAATGGAACAAAATTGAATATAAATTATAAATTATCCAATGCACATATATGTAATAATGGACTTTGCTTTAAAACAACATTCATTTTAGTAAAAAATATTAATACCAAAGTAATATTAGGAAATCTCTTTCTTGCATTACTATACCCTTTCTCTGTAATAGAAGAAGGAATTTCTACTAAAATACTTGGATAAGAGATACAATTTAAATTCATATTTTCCCCGGTACCAAAAGAAATTAACTTTTTAAAGAAAATTTCATTAACCNCCTTTCTTGCATTACTATACCCTTTCTCTGTAACAGAAGAAGGAATTTCTACTAAAATACTTGGATAAGAGATACAATTTAAATTCATATTTTCCCCGGTACCAAAAGAAATTAACTTTTTAAAGAAAATTTCATTAACCAGAGAGATTAATTTTTTAACAAAAAATAGAATTAGAAGAAAGGAAAACCAAATAAACTTCTTAAAACAAGAATTAAAATATAAAAGAATTCGAGAACAGTTAAAAGACTCATTATTAACCCAAAAAATTGATAATATCAAAATTATAATTGAAAATGAAATATGCTCCAACCTGCCCAATGCCTTCTGGAACAGAAAATAACATATAGTAGAATTACCCTATGAAAAAGAGTTTTCTGAGAAAAACATTCCAACCAAGGCTAGACCTATCCAAATGAATAAAGAATTACTAGAATATTGTAAAAAAGAAATTAATGATTTAAAAACAAAAGGATTAATAAGGAAAAGTAAATCACCATGGAGTTGTGCTGCATTTTATGTCCAAAAACNGAATAAAGAATTACTAGAATATTGTAAAAAAGAAATTAATGATTTAAAAACAAAAGGATTAATAAGGAAAAGTAAATCACCATGGAGTTGTGCTGCATTTTATGTCAAAAAACAGGCAGAATTAAAAAGAGGAGTTCCTCGTTTAGTAATAAATTATAAACCATTAAATAAGGTACTACAATGGATTAGATATCCAATTCTTAATAAAAAAGATTTATTATCCCGATTATATAATGTTACAGTATTCTCAAAATTCGACATGAAAAGTGGTTTTTGGCAAATCCAAATTGCTGGAAATGATCGATATAAAACAACATTCACAGTCCCCTTTGGACATTTTGAATGGAATGTTATGTCATTTGGATTAAAAAATGCCCTTAGTGAATTTCAAAATATTATGAATAAAATATTTACTTCTTTCACTTATTTTTCAATAGTTTATATAGATGATATATTAATATTTTCTTCATCTATTGAATACTATTGGAAACATTTAAATATTTTTATTCAAGTTATCAAACAAAATGGATTAGTTGTCTCATCATTAAAAATAAAACTATTTCAAGAAAAAATTAGATTCCTTGGGCATGTAATTTATCAAGGAACTATTACACAAATTAGTAGAGCAATAGAATTTGCTGATAAATTTTCAGATGAAATAAAAGACAAAAATCAATTACAGAGATTTCTAGAAAGTCTCAACTATGTTGCAGATTTTTACCAATCTCTCATACCACTATATAAACCATTATTTAAAAGATTAAAAAAGAATCCACCTCATTGGACAGAAAAACATACTAATATCATAAAACAAATTAAAGCCCATATTAAGAAATTAACATGCTTAGGGCTTCCATCTCCTCATACTTTTAAAATTGTTGAAACAGATGCCTCTAATATTGGATACAGAGGAATTATGAAACAAAAATTATCATCTAACTCGGAACAGATAATTCAATTCCATTCAGGATGTTGGAATCCTACTCAAAAGAATTATAGTACTATTAAAAAAGAAATTTTAGCTATTGTATTATGTATTTTCAAATTTCAAGATGATTTGTTGAATCAAAAGTTTTTACTTAGAATAGATTGTAAATCAGCCAAGGAAGTTTTAATTAAAGATGTGAAAAACTTGGCTGCCAAGTAAATATTTGCCAGATAGCAAGCTATATTAAGTATTTTTGATTTTGATATTGAGCATATTAAAGGAGAATCTAATTCTCTTCCTGATTTTCTATCCCGAGAATTTTTACAGGGAAAATCATGTCATCTTCAAAGTCCAAAATAAAGTCCAAATCCTCATATACACGGCCGCCATCTCCTCCTTATCCTTCACCTTGGCCTTCTGCAACTCCAAGACCTTATACGGTATTGGGGTTATTACCACAAAATATTAGACCCTCTTACAATCCATTTTCACCATTAGCCTCTCCAAAATTACCAACTTATTCCAAAGCTGTTTCTCCTTCTTCTCCTTCTCCTTCCCAAATTATTAATCCCCCATTATTATCTCAACCTTCTTCATCTCTTATTATTATCAAATCTCATTGGCATCCAGTCTTTCCTATTGAATCTGAAATTCAACATCTGTCTGATCCTCAGAAATTACTTGATGCCTTTCTCCTACCAGACTGGCATTATGTTCCACAAAATATTAAGAAAACCCAGCATTTTTATGAATTCATATTAGTAGATACTGACTCAATTATTTTCTCAGAAATTCCTTATTCCCTTCAAATTCAACCTTCTCCACCAGCGTCTCCAATTATTGTTTTTCATAAAGTCACTATCAAACAACTTCTCACCCTGGAACAATAGAGAAAAAATCCCTATTTAACAAGAAAATTCTCTCATCCCTATGATCCTCCTTATTATGATTATTACGATTACCAACAAGCATGGACAAAAATGTTTTTAAAACAAAACAAAAATTTGCGTCATTCATGGTTCCTTCATTTTGATAAACTACAGGAAATTAAAACACTCCCGAAATGGTTCTCACTATACTGGAAATATTATGGACCCGAGCCTCTTCTCCTTCTTCTACCCCTTCAGGAAAGTCTCCAAAATTTTATTTCACAAAATGACAGCACACCAGCATTAAACCATTGCTCACCCCTCTTGCTCTTCTTTCTCAAAACAAAATTAAATTGGATTATGAAATGGGAATACGTTATCAAATCTCATCCCTCTCTTAAAACCATTATGTTCCTAGCCCGTCAAGTTTCCGTAAAATGGTGGAAAAAATACAATTATGATCATGTATTGAAGATGTTTTCAAAAGTTACCAAAACTTCGAAAGTTCTAGTCCAACGGAGCAGATTTCAAGCACAATTAACATCCATTACAAACAAGAAGGATTTGAAAAAATTAGTTGAAGTAATGTCACAAATATCAGACAGTGACGATGAAGAAGAAGCACAACCCAGATTATCTCCATTACAGCATCCCGCATTATCACCAGCCCATCAGGCCCCTCCTTCTCAATAGGCCTCTCCTTCTCAACAGGCCTCTCAATTTCAGGGCAACCAAGCTGCATCTCCTTCTCAAGATTATTCACCTTACCATCCAGTACAACTGATGGATTCTCAAGATCCGTTTGAACTGGAATTAGCAAATTATGATCCTCAGAATATGTGACTCCAAAAAATTATTATCTGACTAAATAGAAATTGTCAAAATATTATCCCTCTAGAAAGTTATTCGTGACAGATTATTGCCCAGCAAAGCGACAAATAATTCTGTACAAGATTATGTGTTCTGTACTATGTTTATTTTTAGCATCGGCTGACACTGTTCTTGTCTTTAATGTCGGTCGGTACTGTGTTTGTCTTTAGCGTCGGCCGATACTGTTCTTATAACGGCCTGTACTGTTCATGTATTATTAGGGTTACTGTTTTAGTGTCTATATAAGGAGGTTCACGAGGCAAGAAGGGCATTCAGAATTTCTAATCTGAAATCCCTTCCTCTCTCGTCCAAACCTCTCCAGTCTAGTCCTGTCCTCCTCTCCTTGTAAATCTTTCAATCGTCTTTCCCTCATGTCCTCAGCTCCCAACTCCTTTGAGAATTAATCTCCTTGTAAGTATTATATTCTTAATGAAGAAGTTTATTTAATATCTCTTTTCTTCAATTTTTATTTCCTCATGCATATGGTCGGTTATACCGCCTACCTTCTTTGCTATCATGCATATGGCCGGTCTTACCGCCTTTTATTTTTATTAATACATTTTCTTTTATTAATATCTTATTATTCTACCTGTGATTTACGCCTATTTTATTGCTATTATTATTGTTATAGTATTGTTATTGCTATCTTATTTTTCCTGATATTTTCGATGGATTTCTATTATGCTCATAGTATTGGCTTTCGCAATTTGACAATGGAATTACAAATCAATGTAATTCCATTCTCAAATTATATTTTGTGCATTTTAACTCATACAAATCACGAAAGTCAGTACTATGAGCATAATAGAAATCCATCGAAAATATCAAGAAAAATAAGATAGTAATAACAATACTATAACAATAATAATAGCAATAAAATAGACGTAAATCCCAGGTAGAATAATAAGATATTAATAAAAGAAAAGATATTAATAAAAATAAAAGGCGGTAAGACCGGTCATATGCATGATAGCAAAGAAGGCAGGCGGTATAACCGACCATATGCATGAGGAAATAAAAATTGAAGAAAAGAGATATGAAATAAACTTCTTCATTAAGAATATAATACTTACAAGGAGATTAATTCTCAAAGGAGGTGGGAGCTGAAGACATGAGGGAAGAACGATTGAAAGATTTACAAAGAGAGGAGGACAAGACTAGACTGGAGAGGTTTGGACGAGAGAGGAAGGGATTTCAGATTATAAATTCTGAATGCCCTTCTTGCCTCGTGAATCTCCTTATATAGACACTAAAACAGTAACCCTAATAATACATGAACAGTACCGGCCGTTATAAGAACAGTATCGGCCGACGCTAAAGACAAACACAGTACCGGCCGACATTAAAGACAAGAACAGTGTCAACCGACGCTAAAAACAAACATAGTACAGAACACGTAATCTTGTACAAAATTATTTGTCGCTTTGCTGGGCAATAATCTGTCACGAATAACTTTCTAGAGGGATAATATTTTGACAATTTCTATTTAGTTAGATAATAATTTTTTGGAGTCACATATTTTGAGGATCATAATTTGTTAATTCCAGTTCAAACGGATCTTGAGAATCCATCAGTTGTACTGGATGGTAAGGTGAATAATCTTAAGAAGGAGATGCAGCTTGGTTGCCCTGAAATTGAGAGGCCTGTTGAGAAGGAGAGGCCTGTTGAGAAGGAGGGGCCTGATGGGCTGGTGATAATGCAAGATGCTGTAATGGAGATAATCTGGGTTGTGCTTCTTCTTCATCGTCACTGTCTGATATTTGTGACATTACTTCAGCTAATTTTTTCAAATCCTTGTTTTTAATAGATGCTAATTGTGCTTGAAATCTGCTCCGTTGGACTAGGACTTCCGGAATTCTGGTAACTTTTGAAAACATCTTCAATACATGATCATAATTGTATAATAGTATTACATGTTATTATAAATTTATAGATTAGTGTTTGTACATTAGTATTACAAGTTTTTACATTAGTTTATTATACATTAGTAGATGTTTACATATGGCATATACTATTATCAGCCAATTTAGTCTATTTATATTATAATATAAGTATATTATTTTGGAACACTAATTAGCTCATACTATTATTGAATTTAACTAACTATAAAATTTATAGTTATATAAAATATATATGATGAATGCATAGAAAACCAGAGTCTGAGTTGATAAGTCGGAGTTGGAGTAGGTCCGATTCCACCTCCGACTCTGACTTTCTTGGAAAAGAAACCTCCGACTATGACTCTGACTTGTCGGAGCTGAAGCGGATTCGAGATCGGAGTCGGATTTTTGCTCAATCCTAGACACATGTGATTAATACACTTGATATGTAGCGCCTCGTACCCAGAGGGTCAGAGAGTTAGTTCCTATTACCTTAAAATCATATTCCAACAATATATATACAAGTCCAAAGGCTCTATAAAACATAAATTCATTTATTCAAACCAAACATATATGTTCCTTTACAAGAACATCAAGGAAATATTCCAACATAAATTAATCAAAAACTCCACAAAGTCTCAATAATAATGTCAACCTTCTAAAACACCAACTCAACAAAACAAGACAAATCTACTGAAATACCCTCCAACGATCATAGTACCCTTTGGCAGTTAATCCACTATGCTCAATTGGTCTCCCACATGCTTTCTATTCTTGATTCTCAGCCAAACCATCAAAATCATCTGAAAATATTGAAGGTAATTGTGAGTTATCAATAATTCACTAAGCAGTTAACATATACTAGTATGTAAACATGAGTCATTTATAGAATGAAGAACAAAACAGATTATCAAAATATGAGAGCGACACTTCAAAAATATTGACGTACATGAAGATTAAATGTTTTTTTTAACTATATATTTGGCAAAAATAGTTGAGTATTGACGTGCTGAAAAAGAAGAGTCTTCTATTGTTCATTTCAGGTATGGACATCTTCATTGAAGAAATCTTGATTTTAAAGCCCATTTTTAATGGAATAAGGGAGGAGGAACTTGTTCATATTGGTCCATCGGATATTAGGCATCAAGGCTTTCCAACTCGTCCATCCTCTTCTTGAGAGTGTAGCAATCCTCAATCTTGTGGCTTTCTATCTAGTCATAGGTGCAAAAATGATGGTAACCATGGTCACAATGTTCGACTTCTCGAGTGTTTGGTTTACTTTCTTCTTGCACATTTAGACTAGAGCATGCGTGTCTGGCGCCTTGTCCTTTTGAGGAAGTTTTCTCCTTTCACCTCTTGTCATGCTACCAGTTTTTAGTTTTCTCCAAGGCTTTTTTCAGACATGACGTGTTGGACCTCTTGTCGACTTGTTCTAATTCGATTTTTCATGGGGCCATCAGGGTCCAAAGAGTGTCCTTGGCATTGATGAGACCATTTACCTTATCCATGAACTCCCACAACGTCGTGGGAGTCTTTCTTGCCAGCTTAGTCATGAACAGGTTTCAAGGCCATATGCCTCCCAATAGCACTGCCAACATGATTTTCTCATCCTGATTGCCGGTCGTCATGTGCTCGTTGTTGAATCTAACCAGGTATGCCTTTAGGCTCTTATCCTCATGATGTTTGATAATCAGGAGGTAAGTAGCAGGGCACCTCTTTCTCCAGCTTGTCATAAACTACGTTAGAATCAACCGGGCCAATTCTCCAAAACCATCAATCGAGTCAAGTGGTAGTGCTCTAAACCACCCTTTCGTAGCGCCTTTCAAGGTCAGTGGAAAGGCTTTGCAAGCTATTTCTTTAGGGAACCCATGTAGAGTCATATTTGCCTTAAAGGTCTTTAGATGCTTGAGAGGGTTCTTGGACCCATCGTACATCTCTATTTGGGGAACTCTAAGCTTTGGAGGTAGTGGTTATGCAATTACCTATGTGCTATATGGCAAATTTGTGCTATTGAGCAACTAATCAATCGACGATGAAGCTTCCGTCTTTTTCACCATCCCCTCATGCTTATCCATAAGGCTATGTAGTTCATGGTGCATTTTTATCCTTTCTTCCTCGTCGCCACCTATTCCACCGGCGCTCTAGAATTCGACATGCTGGTTTGGACTTGGCCCAACATCTTCTTGAGGCTCGTTGTTCCTCCTCTTTAGGGCTTCATTTTCTTGCCAGAGGTTCTCCATCTCCATCGCCATTCTCTTCATGCACTCCTCCATCTCTGTGAATCTCCCTTCTATATTTTTTGATGATGCTTCCTATCCATGGGTTGTTTAAGTGTGCGTTGTAGCTAGCATACAAAAGACACTATTGATGGCGCCACTATTGATGACATGTTTTGCACACTGGTTATCGGGATTGATCACTTGTTACATAAGAAAGATGAGGGCTTCGAGTTGATGAAACACCTATGATGCATAAGTTAGTTTATTGATCCTTAGAGGGAATTTTTGTATCCTAGAGAATGTAAAAAACTATTCTAACATGGGATTCAACTTTTATACCTCCTGTTGAGATGGTCACCATATCCTGTGTCAAAGGCACTTGTCTTTCGTACTGAGTGCTTTGTCGGTTCCTTTAATGCGGTGTGGCTTTTTTGGCTCATGTCTTAAGTGGAAAGTTGGCGAGTGCGGCCACCTTCCATGAAATGTGTCAAGTAGGGGGGCCTCATTAGGATCTCTACACACATTCTATATATGACCCCTTAATGAGGCGTGACTCTGTTGCTATGTGCATGTGAAGGGCCATGAGATACAGAAGGATCTGAATCAGATGATGCCGAGTTGTTAGATTGCACGTTGACTACGCTGAAATACCTTGAGGTGGCAGATCAACGTAAATATGGTAGGAAATCATGATCTTTCCTTGATTATGACAATTTTGGGCACGTTTCGGTATTTTGGCCATAACTTTGGTTACGGATATCAGAATTGCACATATGACTCCAATTCAGAAAGCTCTTTTCAGTGTGCACATCATGATCACATAGCTATGCTTAGTGTGCATAATTTTAGAGGCCAAATTTCACTTTTTTCCCCTTTGAACGCCTATTTTAGTTACTTTTTAGTCTTTTTTTTGGTAATATTTCATTTATCGTCTAGGAAGTGATTCTGAACCCGATCTATGCCAGATTTTTTACAGATTACTTCTTTTATTACGTATTTAATTTTGGTATGATTATTGAGATTTTGTTATTTTTGATAAAATTCTGATATGGTCTATTTTCAGCTATTACAACTTGGCTTGTGGGTTGATTTGACTATTCTTGGATTTAGACAATTTTGAATTGAACTCCAGAGTCAATTTCTCTAAGTTTCTATCATTTCTCTTGTCTTCCTTCCCTTTGAATTATTTGTTGAAATTAGTATGCAAAATAATCACTATTTTGTTCTACGTCAGTTGGCATCGGAGCTTTTAACATCATTCCTAGGGTGATATCTTATCAGTTTCCATGGCTAGTGGTCGTGGTCACCGTGGCCAGGTTCTGAACGAGGAAGTCTCGCACCGTGATCGTAGCGTTCAGGATGTGATGATTGAGGATTTGTATAGGGAAGTTGCAGAGTTAACCCGATGTCTAACGGCGTAGGATATTGGCGATCGTGAGATGGAAGATCATGATTCCGATTCCAGTTTTGAAAACCCATATCACCATTGTCCTCTATTTCGAGAGCACCATGGTTGGGATGAGCGTCATGGGGACCTCGATTTTAGAGTGGATCTGCCCGAGTTTTATGGGACGTTACAGGCTGAAGGGTTCATTGATTAGTTGAATGAAGTGGAGTGGATCTTTGATTATAAGGAGGTCCCAGGTCGTGTCAAAGTGAAACTAGTCCTTATCAAACTCAAAGGTAGGGCATCTGCATGGTGGGAGAAGTTGAGCCGGTCACGAAACAGGCATGGCAAGGCCGATATTACTCAATGGGTGAAGATAAAGGGTCACTTCCTTTCGGCTATACTCAAACTCTATTTCTGCGACTTCACTTGTTGAGGTAGGGCACGAGATCGGTTAATGATTACACGAAAGAGTTCTATCAATTGATAGCCCTTACTGATCTATCTGAGATGGAAGAGCAGATGGTGGCACGATATTTGGGAGGATTACAACAGTCCGTACAGGATGTCCTCAGCCTTCACTTGTTGTGGACAGCTTCTGAAGCATAGTAGAGTGCACTCGTCATAGAGAAACAGCAGAACAAGAGGCCAGTGATCAGAAGCGATCAAAACAGTCGAGCAATTCGCTCTCAAGGACCTTGTCTCGTCTAGTAGCCATCGCAGGGTCAAAATTCTAACTCTAATATTAGATGTTTCAGATGTGGTGAGCAGTGTCATAGAGCGACTGAGTGTAGGAAGCCTACTAAGCAAGAGGGCAAAAAATCTCCTAATTGAGGAAGACGTGGAATTAGGAATATGTATGTATGAAAAAGACATCATTCGTGCGTGTTTGGAATTCATGTGTTTAAGATGCAAGAAGTGCTTTTTGTGTAATTTTAGTTTGTTTGCTAAATTTTGTGAAAGTAATTTGAACATTTTAAGAAGTTAATTTAAATGTATTTTTTTTACCAAAGCTCAATTTGATGGATTTTGCGAAAGGGCCACAGAAGTTTACGAGGGCTGTGAGTTTTACCTCTAAAAACACCTTTTCATTTACAAGTATAATAGCTTTAAGCCTTTAAAAATAGATCAAGCATATATTTATTACATACTCTTAACTTTTCAATAGTATTTTTTTTTTTTTTTTTTTTTACAAATCTCTACAAATAAAATTAAGTCTAGCTCATAACTAAACACACAATTGTTCTGTCCTCTTCCCTAAAAAAATCGAAAACAAAAAAGAATAAAAATAAACACACTATTGTTGGGCCTAATCCCGCTTACCAGGCGAGGAAAGAGCCATGGGTGATTAACGACTCGGCCATGCAGAATTCACCCACGTGGGAACAACTAAGAGATGGGCAGGTCAAACGTACTGTATCTCCATGGGATTCGAACCTCTAAATTACAATTCATTTGAAATCATAACTGAAGAGTTCTTTTTTTTTTTTTTTTTTTTTTGGCCAATCAACTAACACGTAAAAAAATCCGAGTGGAATATGCGCACCAACTCGACCCTGTAAACAGTCAAATCAGGTCCAGATAGGTTACCACATTAAATGCTTGGAATTAAGCACTTTGAGGCATTACCCTGTTAGATCCCAGAAATCAAGCACTCGGAGGGACAACGTCATATGCACCTCTCATTATCTATAAACAAATCGATAGATGCATCTAGCAATCTCTCTACATTCTGAGTTTTCTGCGCTCATATTATCCAATCTGACTTAATCCTCAGAGGCTTCCCTAACTTCAGGACCCCAAGCTTTGTTCTTTAGGTAGGAAAATCCCACTATTGACGACAAGCAGGAAATAACTTCAACAATTTGGTGCCATCTATGGGATATGTAAATTTTAATTAAGATCAAAATGCTTGATACAACGAACTCACACACGATTCATGAACGAGAAATAGCTACGATGGACAATGGCAGTATGGAGTTGGATAGGTGATTTGTGGAGTTGGATGACTGCCATTGTCAGTTGAAAAAAGGGCAATTTGCCGGCATTTATATTAATGGCGTACTTAATTATACATTTGCCTATATACCGGCGCCTATGCCTATATGCCAGTACTTAAATATATATTTGTCGGCGTTTGCATAAACGCCGGCACCTTAGAGTTGATTTGGCGGCATTTATATTACCAACGGTTATAGATATGCTGGGACAATTGTCTTTTATCGACGTTTCATTTTCACGCCATTAATTAAATATACATTTACCGACATTTGCGTAAACGTTGGTAAAAGTATATATAGGATTTAGCGGCATTTAAAGTAGCGGTGTTTATTGATATGCCACGAGAATAGATATTTAACGATGCTTAACTTTTACGCCGGTAATTTAATATACATTTGTCGGCGTTTGCATAAACGTCAATAAAATAGAGAGGATTTGACGGCATTTAAATTAGCGGCGTTTATTGATATGATGCGAAAATAGATATTTAACGACATTTAATTTTTACTCCGGCAATTTAATATACATTTGTCGGCGTTTGCATAAACGCCAATAAAGTATAGAGGATTTAGCGGTATTTAAAGTAGCGGCGTTTATTGATATGCCGCAAAAATAGTTATTTAATGACGTTTAATTTTTACACCGGGCCAAGCACCAAGCCCTGATCTATAATTTTTTTTTAAAGTTATTATATATGAGAAATCTATTTGATATTTATTGGGTAAATTTTGAATAGATCACGGGCCAAATATTTTATTACGACGGGATATGAATTTTTATTGAGCTTGATTATTAAGTTATAAAGTTATTTAAATAACTAAATGAGGTCTTTTTATGTTGGAATTGATCCGAAAAATTTACAAGACGGGATTTGGTTAATTTAGAGTTTCAGTCGAGGTCTATTAATATTAATTAAATACTTAGATTTAGAAAATTTCTGACAAGCCGAATAAATTATAATATGTGGTAACAGACTAATCCATTTATTAATTCTATACAATATACGTAGGCTCAAACACTTCTAAATGGACTCAAAAAACCCAACCCGTGAGAACTAAGGGTCGGACTCCATGCCATGTATGTCTCCACGTTCATGCATGCACGTCTTGACTCTCTTCTATTTGTTTCTCTAGGGTTTTTACCAAAGTCTTTTTTCTTTTTCCTTTCATTACATGAGTATCACACACGGTTATACCCTCCCGTAAATCAACTTCAACCAAAGAGCCACCTACTGCCGCCTGAGTTGTAGTGAGCCTCCAAGCACTGCCCAAGCCCCACTGCGAGCCACCCTATACTGTGAGTAACATCTCGGTCGAATCCCACTGTCCAGCTGTCGCCCACGTCCAAACTCTGGCCCAGTTGCACTGCAGCCTCTTCCTTGCACTACCGTAGACCCACGCCACCCTAGCACAGCCCAACACCACCCTAGAACTGCCCAACACCACCCCAGCACCGCCCAACACTCCTCTATTTCACTCACCGAAAACAGAGTGTGCCCATAATACCGTGAGACACAAACCAGCCACCCCACGCCGCCAGCCTCCTCCACGACGTTGCCACCTGCACAGAGATCACCGCCGGTCACCTTCACGCCACCCCCAAGCCATCGTGTTCCTCTCGGTAAGCCATGACATCCTCGCCGTCTCTCTCTCTCTCTTTCTCCCACCACTTTCTCTCTCTCTCTCTCTCATCACTCTCTTGCTCTCTCACCCCTACAGTGAGCTTCTGCCGCTCCCAGCTGCGCCGCCGTCGAAATTCACCTGCTGCTGCTCGTGGTCCTCACGGTAAGCCTCTTGCGCAACCTGTGCTTAAACACGAAATTGCATTAATTAATTAGCATGTTTTAAATAAAAAGTCAGCTTGTTTCCGTAAAGCGTACATAAACCAAAAATGTATGATATTAAGTGATTTCGAAAATTATAGATCAGTCTATTTGGCGTCTTAGAAAGGGAAATGTCTCGTTTTAGAGATAGAAGTGATTGAAGTTTGGTGTATTGGCTGAGGTGCTCCCTATTAATGGCTGTCCGAAATTGTTAGTAAAATGTTAGTTTGGCCCCATCAGTATTTTCCAGTACTTTCCCTTCAAACTATACACAAGAAAAACTTTGATTTAGGCTGAATGGCATCCCCATGCAGGCACAAGTATTTGTATATGTTTAAGGGCATGATTATTACATTTATAACATCCAATTTAAAAGCCGCCTATATAATCGTTCCGATTCTACTTTCGAACGTGTGGTTTTGGTTGTGCTTCATTTAATGATGGGTCTTGCTTATTTTGATTGGGCTTGTTGCTAAGATTAGCCTATCATTTATGTGGGCCTTTGTGGTTGTGATGTGCACACTTTTCCTGAGATGCTGCAATTCATTAGCAATAATTTCAATACAAATAGTATATATTGTAGGTCTTCTAGCTAGATCAGTTACAGTTGATAATTTTTTCAAACCCAATTCACTTTCTTTTTTCTTAATAGGTCCATATTAATCCTAAAATAACTTTATTTCTTAGCTTCCCAACTATACTATCATGGACAAGACCAGTTGGATGACAATGTGTCAAAATACGAAAGAATATGTTGATGGTGTTAATGAGTTTTTAAAGTTTGCAAGTGACAACATGGGTATTGGTAGGCTAATCTGTTGCCCATGTAAAAAGTGTTGCTTGTCTAAGTATTTCAAGGTCGATATGGTGCACGACCACTTGATTTACTATGGAATTTGTCAGGGTTACACAATTTGGCATGCTCATGGTGAGAAGGTAAATTTTACGCCTAATGTTGGTACTAATACCCCCGTCAATGATGAGCAAAGCCAAGAAGGACCTAGTGAGATGTATACAATGTTGCAAGATGTTTTTCCTATGTTTGTACGTGGAGTGGTTGGAGGTGGGCTTGAAATGGGTGTGGAAGCTGAAGTGATAGATGGAAATTCTTAAGTTCCCAATGAGGGTGTTCAAAAGTTTTATAATATGTTGAAAGATGCCGATGAGCCATTATATGAAGGGTGTACAAAACATAGTAGGTTTAGTGCTATTCGTTTGTGGAATATGAAATGTTTAGATGGATGGAGTAACAATATCTTTGCAAAGCTTCTTGAGTTTCTAAATGAGTTACTTCCATCAGGAGCATCGTTACCTAAAACTACATATGAGGCTAAAAAGTTCATGAGTGACTTAGGGCTTGAATGTGTAAAAATCCCAGTATGTCCTAACAGTTGTATGTTGTTTTGGAAGAATAATGAAAATAGAGAAACATGTATGTTTTGCCAAACTTCAAAATGGAAGCAAAATGCTGATACAGATGGAAGGAATAAAAGAAGCCTAGCAAAGGTTTTGCGTTGGTTTCCTTTGAAGTCAAGATTGCAAAGACTTTTCATGTCATCGAAAACTGCTTCACACATGAAGTGGCATGCTGAAGGTCGAATAGATGATGGTGTATTACGACATCCGGCCGATGGGATGGCTTAGAAGACGTTTGACTCACAACACAATGATTTTGTATATGATCCACACAATGTCAGACTTGGATTAGCCACGGATGGATTTAATCCTTTTGGTAACATGAGCATTTCTCACAGTACTTGGCCAATTATGATCATACCTTATAATTTGCCTCCATGGATGTGCATGAAACGATCGACTTTCATGTTATCATTGATAATCCCAGGCCCATCTTCAACCTCTATAAAAATAGATGTGTACCTCGAGCCTTCAATAACAGAATTGAAGGAATTATGGGAGGTCGGATCACTGACCTACAATGCCTGCTCTAAAAGAATGTTTACGATGCGTGCAGCCTTGATGTGGACAATCAATGACTTTCTTGCATATGGTGATTTGTCTGGATGGAGTACGAAATGTCGATTTGCGTGTATTTGTTGTATGGATAATACGTGGTCTAAGTGGTTAAAACATGAAAAAAAGTTTTCATATGGGACATAGAAGATTCTTACCGATGGATCATAGGTGGAGAAAGCAAGCTAGTGCATTTGATGGTACGAAAGAAATTAATCATCCGCCTATTGTGCCAAATGGAGATGACATTCTATGACAATTAGAGAATGTTGAATATGTTGCTGACATGCAAAAAAGAAAAAGAACTAGTGAACACGATCTTGACGTGCAATCCATATGGAAGAAGTGGAGTATTTTCTTTGACCTACCATATTGGAAAGGAAATTTGTTACGACACAATCTTGATGTAATGCACATAGAAAAGAACGTTGTTGATAATATAATTGGCACATTGTTGAATATTGATAGTAAATCAAAAGATAATTTGCAGGCATGCCTTGACTTAAAAAAGATGGGTTTGCGACTAGAACTTCATCCCATTCCCAAAGCTTCTAACAAGACATATTTACCTCTAGCTTCTTTCACAATGAGTAATGTGGAGAAAGATGATTTATTAAATATTAGTAAAAATGTAAAGATGCCAGATGGTTACGCCTCAAACGTTTCACGTTGTGTTAAACCTCGAAAACGTACTATAGAGGGTATGAAGAGTCATGATGGTCATATACTAATGCATCAACTGCTACCAATTGTATTGCCAAGTCCATATCTAAGAAGGTTGCAGAACCATTAATAGAGTTGTCTGCATTTTTTAGGGGAATTTGTTCCAAGATGTTACGAGTAGAAGATTTAAACCGATTGGAGTCTAGAATACCCTACATACTGTGCCAATTGGAGATGATATTTCCACCTGGATTCTTCACTATTATGGTGCATTTGACTGTGCATTTAGTTGTTGAATGCAAGCTTGGTGGGCCAATTCATTATCGATGGATTTATCCTGTAGGGAGGTATGTTATAATTAGTATATCTAATATTAATGATTTGTACACAACTATGGCACAATTTCTTTGAAAATGATACTAGATTTGTTATCATGTTAGGTATTTACATTGACTTAAATTTCATGTACGTAACAAAGCTGCACCAGAAGGCTCCATTTCTGAAGGATACTTATTGGAGGCATTGTTGACGTTTTGTTCTTGTGACGCCCCGACTCCCACGTACAAAAAATGTAACACCCCGTATTTTAGTGTATTTTTATTGAAGGATTTATTACTATTAATTCAAAAATTTATTCTCTTGTTTTAAAATTGTTGGATTTTTAGTTGGTTTATTTTTATGATTTTTAATTTTGTGAAAATTATTTTGAAGTGCTTTCTTATTATTAATTATTGTTATGCATTTAAATTTCTCTTTATTCTAAATTAATTTACTGTTGGATTTAATTATTTTATTTTCATTTTATCACTACGTTTAAATTCTTTTATTTAACTTGCTGTTTTAAAATCGTTTTTGTTGGATCATTTTCGTTGTGACGCCCCGACTCCCATGTACAAAAACAAGGAAATCGTGACGTTAAGATGATGACAACACGGGTCACGCATCCCAACGAAATGTGCTCAAGTGTGTGCAACATGCAAAAGTGCATAATAAAAATCGCAGCGGATAATATAAATAAGTCATCTAAGTACCAGAAGTTTAAATACAAATATTCAAAACAAATTACCTTTAAAAAGTTTATATAGTCATCCCAAATATATTACAAAGGCGATAAATAAATTGATAAAAATGAAACTCGATAAACAGGAGCAATCCCAGATCACTCCACCAACGGAACCAAGCTAAGGCTTGTCATCCTCATTTGCATCAAAATCTACGATACCATAAAATGGTACCACAGGTAAGTATAAACCAAACAACTCTCGGAATAAAGACATATTAATGCGAACCAACATGCATTCATACGACAAAATCCACTTAGCCATAAAACACCATCTTTCCCAAAAAATGATTATTTCCAACACACGCCAAAATTCCATTTTGGCCCAAAAACATAGTCCGTCATTTTTCCAGAAAATGATTCACACAAAACAAACCATTTATCGGACACTGTAGGCGGGAATCGCAGGCAGAACTCTACCACCGTCCTTGCTTACCACCATCCCTACCGCGTGCACCATAGGCGGGAATCACAGGCGGGACTCTACCACCATCCCTACAGTTCCTTTCCACACAATGAATACATATCACACACAATGAATACTTATCAGAGCACTGTAAGCGAGAATCACAGGAGGGACTATACCACCATCCCTACCGCGTGCACCGTAGGCGGGAATCATAAGCTGGACACAACCACCATCCCTGCTTACCAACATCCCTAACGCGTGCACCGTAGGCGGGAATCACAGACGGGACTCCACCACCATCCCTGCTTACCACCATCCCTATAGTCTCTTTTCCTTTTTCTCAAACCAGTCAATCCAGTCGTTTCAAACACACTCAAAATCATTTCACATGAAAATCCAATTTTCAAATCAACACATGAACATGTGTGCAATCATGTGAAAATCCAGTTTCCTTTACAAACATGAACATGCGTGCAAATATGCCATATACATGAAACAACACCACAACAACCAAAAATGCAAACCAATCACACAATAACTTTGTCCATAATCCATCCGACCCCCGAACTACTCGGACTCCGTCCGGCATGTCCAACCAGATCACAATAATATGTGTTAGTGCAAAAATATATTTAAATTAGGATAGTTCTTTGGAAAAATACTTACAATGCTATATAATAATTTCTGAACGATCACGAAGTTGCAAGAAGTGGCGGCTCAACAACGTAACAATGTAAAATACACTGTGGTCGTGGGTCTCAAAAACCCACTTTTGAACAGGGACAAACCAAGACCTGAAATTGATAGGGTAGGGCTTAGAGATATCGGTGAAGCCAATGGTGGTGGTGGTTTGCCGTGGGTGGCGGCACAAAGGGTGCTTTTAGGCCAAAAATTCCCAAATCGGATATAGAGATAGATAGGCTTCACCGGTGGTAGATCGGAGCTAGGAATGGGTGCATTGGGTTGCTAGGAGGTCGAGGATGAAGTGGTGAAGATATGGTGGCCGTAGGTGGTGCGATGGCGGCGCTAGAACGAAGAGAAGGCCGCGGCTTTGGGCGGTTCGTAGAGGCTGAGGTTGGAAGGGTGTGATTGCCGGTCTGAAGGGAAGAGGTTAGGCTGGGCGGTGAGGGCTATGGCGGCGCGGCAACGCAACGGCGCAAGGAATGACGTGGCTTGCATCGTGCATGGAAGAGAATGACGGAACGAAGGGGGCTTGAATTTGGGAGGTGAGGTCGCTAGCCGATGGGGAAGCGAATGGTAAGGGCGGTGACAGACACGAGCGGCGGACGACGGCGCTGTGGGTGGAGGAGAAAACGGACGGGGAGGGAGTGCAGGGGCTTCGCACGCGGGGAGAGAGAAGGAAGAGAAAGAAAATGGAGAAAAAGAAAAAGAAAAGAAAAAGGGGAAAAAGAAAAGCGAGGGAAAATAAATGAGGTCCAATCATCACATCTTGGGTCACAAAAATGATCCAACGAAAATAATTTCAAAACAGTAAGTTAAATAAAATAATTTAAACGTAATGATAAAATGAAGATAAAATAATTAAATCCAACAATCAATTAATTTAAAATAAAGAACAATTTAAATGCATCACAATAATAAATATTAAGAAAACATATCAAATTTAATTTTCGCAAATTTTAAAAAATCATAAAAATAAACCCACTAAAAATCCAACAATTTTAAAATAAGAGAATAAATTTTTGAATTAATAAAAATAATCCATCAATAAAAATACACTAAAATACGAGGTGTTACATCCTTCCCCGTTAAAATAAAATTTCGTCCTCGAAATTTGTAGAGCCAAACATCATGCTAAAGCAGGATACAAGACACAAGCAGAACACGCTTAATAAAAATCACATGACCTCTAAGACCCAACGGGTATTGTTACGGCTTGCATAAATTTTCCCAAAACCCAAGAATAAACCACACAAGGCATTCATTACGAAAGATCAGGTTAGACCCTTACCTGCCATAACTCCAGCGTCCTGAGTCTCTGGAACCTCGTCGATAGCACTACCAGGAGTCAACGCGTACATCCGAGCCTGACCTAATTGCCTCTGACCAGTTCTACCACCTCGATGACAACCCTGATTCGCTTGGGTCCGATTAGGACACTCACGAGCAAAGTGTCCCGTCTGACCGAACTCAAAGCACTGGTTCCAACATTGACGGCACTCGCCCTCATGAGCTCTATTACATCTGCCACAAACTGGAGCTCGACCCCCAATACGTACACCGGAGGCTGCCTGCGATCGAGACCCGATCCTCTGCACGAACGTTTGCGGCGACCCTGAGCTGCTCCCTTCACCATCAACGTTCAGTCGATTCTTACCCGGAGGGGAGCCTACCACAGCACCTCGCTCCCGCTTAGCAATACAGGCCACCTCAACCAACCTCTGAAAGTTCTGGATTTGCAGGCATGCGACTTGTCTGCGGATCTGAGAGCGCAACTCTTCCTGAAAACGTTCGGCCCGAAACTCTTCGGTGGCTATTAAATGAGATGCAAAATGCCCAAGCTCTATAAATTTTCTGGCATATTGCTCGACAGTCATATCCCCTTGGACCAAGTTATTGAATTCCCGAGCCTTTTGTCATCTCACAAAACAGGGAAGAAACGATCGTCAAACTCTTTCTTGAAGCGCTGCCAAGACACAGCCGCCAAAGATCCGAACTCCATCTCTAGGAGTTCCCTCTTAGTCTTCCACCAATTAGCTGCTTCACCTTGCAACAGGTAACTCCCATACAACACCTTCTGGGCTTTTGTACAACTACAGACTTCGAACGTCCTTTCGAGGTCTTCAATCCACCTCCCAGCTCAAAGTGGATCCTTTTCGCCCGTGAAGGTAGGAGTCCAATGTGCCAAGAAACACTCATAGGTGCACTCGACTTGCACCACCCTATTATGCTCTCCTTGCTGTGGACAAAATTTCTGCAGAAGGAACTCCGTCATTCTATTCAACACCCTCGCCATGGCGTAATTCCCATCACCCCTCGGTAATTCATCATCGGGCTCATTGGTTGGCCTTCTTGGTCGTACCATCTTCCTGCCATAGCGTAACCCTTAACCCCACTTCCAACACAAAACAAATTAAAATATAATTATAGCAAAATAAATTTGAAATACAACAATATAACATAAAATAAAATAGAATAAAACCAACAAAATAAAATATCATAAGACAAAATAAATAAAACAAATGAAGTAGTACACAATAAAATAATTAAAACAAATAAAATATCCTACCATAAAATAAAATAACTAAATAAAATAAAACAACATAAAATAAAATAAATAAACAAACAAAGTAATGTACAATAAAATAAATAACCCAAATAAAATAACATACTTCCAACAAAATAATTTTAAATCACTATTTAAAATTCTCTGGACTTCACCTAAGGGACATGTGGTTTTACCCTGAGTCGAACTGCTCTGATACCACCTGTGATGCCACGACTCCTACGTACAAAAACAAGGGAATCGTGACGTCAGGATGATGACAACACGGGTCACGCATCCCAACGAAATGTAATCAAGTGTGTGCAACATGCAAAAATGCATAATAAAAATCGCAGCGGATAATATAAGTAAGTCATCTAAGTACCAGAAGTTTAAATACAAATATTCAAAACAAATTACCTTTAAAAAACTTATACAGTCATCCCAAATATATTACAAAGGCGATACATAAATTGATAAAAACAAAACTCGATAAACAGGAGCAATCCCAGATCACTCCACCAACAGAGCCAAGCTAAGGCTCGTCATCCTCATCTGCATCAAAATCTGCGATACCATAAAATGGTACCATAGGTAAGTATAAACCAAACAACTCTCGGGATAAAAACATATTAATGCAACCAACATGCATTCATACGACAAAATCCACTTAGCCATAAAACACCATCTTTCCCCAAAAATGATTATTTCCAACACACGCCAAAATCTCATTTTCGCCCAAAAACATAGTCCGTCATTTTCCTAGAAACAACACCACAACAACCAACAATGCAAACCAATCACACAATAACTCCGTCCATAATCCATCCAACTCCCGAACTCCTCGGACTCAGTCCGGCATGTCCAACCAGATCACAATAATATGTGTTAGAGCAAAAATATATTTAAATCACGATAGTTCTTTGGAAAAATACTTACAGTGCTATATAATAATTTTGGAAGGATCACGAAACTGCAAGAAGTGGCTGCTTAGCAACGTAACAATGTAAAATACACTGTGGTCGTGGGTCTCAAAAACCCACTTTTGAACGGGGACAAACCAAGACCCGAAATTGATAGGGTAGGGCTTAGAGATGTCGGTGAAGCCAATGGTGGTGGTGGTTTGCCGTGGGTGGCGGCGTAAAGGGTGGTTGTAGGCCAAAAATGCCCAAATCGGAGATGGAGATAGATAGGCTTCACCGGTGGTAGATCAGAGCTGGGAATGGGTGCATTGGGTTGCTAGGAGGTCGAGGATGAAGTGGTGAAGATATGGTGGCCGGAGGTGGTGCGACGGTGGCGCTAGAACGAAGAGAAGGCCGCGGCTTTGGGCGGTTTGTGGAGGCTACCGATGGCGCGAGGGAGGCTGAGGTTGGAAGGGTGTGATCGCCGGCCAGAAGGGAAGAGGTTAGGCTGGGCAGTGAGGGCTACAGCGACGCAACGGCGAGGCAACGGCGGCGCAACGGCGCAAGGAATGTTGTGGCTTGCGTCGTGCGTGGAGGAGAACGACAGAACAGGGGGGGCTGGAATTTGGGAGGTGGGGTCGTCGGCCGATGGGGAAGCGAATGGTTGGGGCGGTGACGGACACGAGCGGCCCACGGCGGCGCTGTGGGTGGAGGTGAAAACGGAAGGGGAGGGAGTGCAGGGGCTTCGCGTGTGGGGAGAGAGAAGGAAGTGAAAGAAAATGGAGAAAAAGAAAAAGAAAAGAAAAAGGGGAAAGAGAAAAGTGAGGGAAAAGAAATGAGGTCTAATCCTCATATCTTAGGTCACAAAAATGATCCAACGAAAATGATTTCAAAACAGTAAGTTAAATAAAATAATTTAAACGTAATGATAAAATGAAGATAAATTAATTAAATCCAATAATTAATTAATTTAAAATAAAGAACAATTTAAATGCATCACAATAATAAATATTAAGAAAACATATCAAATTTAATTTTCGCAAATTTTAAAAAATCATAAAAATAAACCCACTAAAAATCCAACAATTTTAAAATAAGAGAATAAATTTTTGAATTAATAAAAATAATCCTTCAATAAAAATACAATAAAATACGGGGTGTTACATTCGTGACCCAAGATGTGAGGATTGGACGTCATTTATTTCCCTCCATTTTCTCTTTCCTGTCTTTTTCTCTTTTTCTTTCTTTTTTTTTTCTTTTTTTTTTTCTTCTCCTTCCAGTTCTCTCCCGCGCGGCACCTCCTCCCTCTCTCTCCACGTGCACTTCTCCTTCTCCACCCAGTTGTCGCTGCACACCGCTATGCGGGACACCGCCCCTCCCATCAGCTTCCCCACCGGCCGGCGACACCACCCCACCACTCTCAGCCCCTAACTCGCCGCCGATAGCCCCCATGCACCACAACAAGCCGCGACGCTCTCTTAACTCCAGAGCCGCCATCGCGCCACCACTGGCCACCATTTCTTCACCACTTCATCCTCAACCTCCTAGCAACCCAATGGACCCAACCCCAGCTCCAATTCGTCACCGGTGAAGCACATCCAACCCCATTTCCGATTTGGGTATTTTTGGTCTTCAACCACCCTTTGCGCCGCCACCCACGGCCAACCACCACTACTACTAGCTTCACCGACATCCCTAAGCCATACCATATCAATTTCGGGTCTTACTTTGTCTCCATTCAAAAGTGAATTTTTGAGACCCACGGCCACAGTGTATTTTACACTGTTACGTTGCTGTGTCGCCACCTTTTGCACCTCTGTGATCCTTCAGAAATTATTATATAGCACTGTAAGTATTTTTCCAAAGAACTATCGTGATTTAAATATATTTTTACACTAACTCATATTATTGTGATCTGGTTGGACATGCCGGACTGAGTCCGAGGAGTTCGGGGGTCGGATGGATTGTGGATGGAGTTTTTATGTGTTTGATTTGCATTGTTGGTTGTTAGTATGGTGTTGTTCATGTACATGGCATATTGCACGCATGATCATGTTTGTAAATGATACTGGGTTTTCGTGTACATACATTCATGTTCATGTGTTTATTGAAAACTTAGTTTTCAGGTGTTTATTTAAAAATTGGATTTTCACATGAAATGATTCTGAGTGTGTTTGAAACGATTGGATTGACTGGTTTGAGAAAAAGGAAAAGAGACTGTAGGGAAGGTGGTAAGTAGGGATGGTGATAGAGTCTCGCCTGCGATTCCCGCCTANCGGGTCTTACTTTGTCTCCATTCAAAAGTGAATTTTTGAGACCCACGGCCACAGTGTATTTTACACTGTTACGTTGCTGTGTCGCCACCTTTTGCACCTCTGTGATCCTTCAGAAATTATTATATAGCACTGTAAGTATTTTTCCAAAGAACTATCGTGATTTAAATATATTTTTACACTAACTCATATTATTGTGATCTGGTTGGACATACCGGACTGAGTCCGAGGAGTTCGGGGGTCGGATGGATTGTGGATGGAGTTTTTATGTGTTTGATTTGCATTGTTGGTTGTTAGTATGGTGTTGTTCATGTACATGGCATATTGCACGCATGATCATGTTTGTAAATGATACTGGGTTTTCGTGTACATACATTCATGTTCATGTGTTTATTGAAAACTTAGTTTTCAGGTGTTTATTTAAAAATTGGATTTTCACATGAAATGATTCTGAGTGTGTTTGAAACGATTGGATTGACTGGTTTGAGAAAAAGGAAAAGAGACTGTAGGGAAGGTGGTAAGTAGGGATGGTGATAGAGTCTCGCCTGCGATTCCCGCCTACGGTGCACGCAGTAGGAATGGTGGTAAACAGGGATGGTGGTTGTGTCCCGCCTATGATTCCCACTTACGGTGCACGCGGTAGGGATGGTGGTAAGCAGGGATGGTGGTATAGTCTCGCCTGTGATTCCCGCCTACAGTGCTCTGATAAGTATTCATTGTGTGGAAAGGAACTGTAGGGATGGTGGTAAGCAGGGATGGTGGTAGAGTCCTACCTGTGATTCCCGCCTACGGTGCACGCGGTAGGGATGGTGGTAAGCAGAGATGGTGGTTGTGTCCCGCCTGTAATTCCCGCCTACGGTGCACGCGGTAGGGATGGTGGTAAATAGGGATGGTGGTAGAGTCCCGCCTGCGATTTCAGCCTACAGTGTCCGATAAGTTGTTTGTTTTGTGTGAATCATTTTCTGGGAAAATAACAGACTATGTTTTTGGGCCAAAATGAGATTTTGGCGTGTGTTGGAAATAATTATTTTTTGAGAAAAATGGTATTTTATGGCTAAGTGTGTTTTGTCATATGAATGCATATTGGTTGCATTAATATGTTTTTATCCCGAGAGTTGTTTGATTTATACTTACCTGTGGTACCATTTTATGGTATCGCAGATTTTGATGCAGATGTGGATGACGAGCCTTAAACTTGGCTCCGTTGGCGGAGTGATCTGAGATTACTCCTGTTTATTGAGATTCGCTTTATCAATTATTTATGTATTTGTCTTGTAATATATTTTGGGATGATTGTATAACTTTTTAAGGATAATTTGTTTTGAATATTTGTATTTAAAATTCTAGTACTTAGTTGACTTAATCGGTTGCGTTGTTATTGAACACCGTTGCATGTACACACACTTGACACTATCGTTGGGATGCGTGACCATGTTGTCATCATCCGGGTGTCTCGATTCCCGTGTTCCGGTACATGGGGTTCAGGGGTGCTACAAAAAAAAATTCGAGAATCGTGACGTCGAGATAATGACAACACGGTCACGCATCCCAACAAAAGTGCCAAGTGTGTGTGTACATGCAACAATATACAATAAACAACGCAACGGATAGATATAAATAAGTCAACTAAGTACCAGAATTTTAAATACAAATATTCAAAACAAAGCATCTTTAAAAAAAGTTATAGTCATCCCAAATAAAATATATACATGTCTCAAACCAGAATAGGAGTGATCTCAATTACTCCTCGGGTGGAGCCGAATCCTCAGGCTCATCCTCATCCTCCTCTGCATCAAAATCTGCTTTACCATAGAATGGTACCGCAGGTAATTATAAACCAAACAACCACGGGATAAAAACATATTGGTGCAACTAACATGCATGCATACGATGAAATATGCGTCAGATCCAAAAATATCATTTTTCCCGAAAATAGATATTTTTCAACATACGCCAAAATCTCATTTTGGCCCAAAAATAATAGTCCTTCATTTTCTCAGATTTTCTTAGAAAATGACCCAAATCAATAAAACATCATTTTCCCGGAAAATGAATCACATAAAATCCTTTTATTCAACACACGCTATTTTCTCAGAAAATATCCCATTAATCCATTAACCATATGCACCATGATCTCCCCTAGGGATCATCCGCACGTCCTGGCTTCGTAGCGATGCTCAGTTCCGCGCCCAGCGCGTTTGGGTTAAGCACCCACAACGCAACGAGCGTTGCCTAGTTCCAAGCCCAGCGTATTCGTGGCCAAGCATCCTCTAGCCCCCACCAGCAGAGGGGCCACGGAGTCGGCACGAGACCATCTCGTCCGATCCCGTTGTTGCCTAGTGACAACCCAGGGGACGTCACTCAGTATATTCCGCTCCCGAGTGACCAGAGGAGCTCCACTGAGATAATGTCCCATCTTGGCTTGGGGTCGTGATACACACTCATCCAAAATCCTTTAACACATGAAAACCCAGTTTTCAATAAACACATGAACATGAATGCATGTACACGAAAACTCAGTTTCCTTTACAAACATGATCATGCGTGCATTATGCCATGTACATGAACAACACCATACCAACAACCAACATTTCATAATACCAACCAAACACACAATTCCGTCCACAATCCATCCGACCCCCGAACTCCACGGACTCAGTCCGGCATGTCCAACCAGATCACAATAATATGAGTTAGTGCAAAAATATATTTAAATCACGATAGTTCTTTGGAAAAATACTTACAACGCTATAATATAATTTTCGAAGGATCCCAGAGGTGCAAGAAGTGGTGGCTCAGCAACGTAACAGTGTAAAATACACTGTGGCCGTGGGTCTCAAAAACCCACTTTTGAACAGAGACAAATCAAGACCCGAAATTGATAGGGTAGGACTTAGAGATGTCGGTGAAGCTAGTGGTGGTGGTGGTTTGCAGTGGGTGGCGGCGTAGAGGGTGGTTTTAGGCCAAAAATGTCGAAATCGAAGATGGAGATAGATAGGCTTCACCAGTAGTAGATCGGAGCTAAGGATGGGTGCATTGGGTAACTGGGAGGTTGAGGATGAAGTGGTGAAGAAATGGTGGTCGGAGGTGGCGCGACGGCGGCGCTGGAACGAAGAGAAGGCCGCAGCTTTGGGCTGTTTGTGGAGGCTAACGGCGACGCAAGGGAAGCTGAGGTTGGAAGGGTGTGATCGCCGGCCGGAGGGAAAGAGATTGGGCTGGGCGGTGAGGGCCACGGTGGCGCAGCGGCGGTGGGCTGGGAGAGGTGACGCGGACACATGGGGAAGGGGAGAGAAGGACGTCGCGCGCGGGAAGGAAAAGCAAGGGAAGAAAGGAAAGAAAAAGAGAAAAATAAAAGTGGGGAAAAGAAATGAGGTCCAATCCTCACATCTTGGGAAATTGATATTGCTTTCACGCCCCGTATAGGGAAATTGATCTTAATGAGACAACGTTACGGTAAACTGTGAAAGAGGATAGAATAGGCCTTACCTTGGGCAGTGGAGACAGAGACCAGAGAACCTACGTTCGAGAATGAGACTTTGATCCCAACAGGCGGGCTACTCTAACAAGGCCTGTTTAGTCTGATTTTTTGAATTAGATCGCTCATACCAAAGGGCTTCTGCCACTCCCTTCTCAGGGAACCGTACGTGAGACTTCCGCATCATACGACTCCGTCCCGAGCTTCCATCGTCGGCCCTTGTCATTAGACCACTATCTATCTATGCATGTATTTTCCGCCTGGACTCTCGAATCTTTTGCTTCTCGGGTGGTGGCGAAGAATGCAGCTTGCGTTGCAGGAGATGCCCCTACGAAAATGATTTCAAAATAGCAAGTTAAATAAAACAATCTAAACGTAGCGGTTAAATGAAAATAAAATAATTAAACCCAACAATAAACTAATTTAAAAAGAAGAACAATTTAAATGCATAACAATAATTAAATATTAATGAAACATATCAAATTTAATTTCTACAATTTAAATATCATAAAATAAACCATCTAAAAATATTCGATAATTTTAAAACAAGAGAATAAATTTTTGAATTATTAAAAATAATCATTCAATAAAAATACACTAAAATACGAGGTGTTACATCCTCCCCCACTTAAATAAAATTTCATCCTCGAAATTGGCAAGGTCAAACATTAAAACTAGGACAGGAATAAGATTCGACTAAGAGCAAACTTAAGAAACATACCGCCAGGGTCAATCAAACAAATACAGATATTGCTCCCTCATGTCGGCTTTTCTCTCCCAAGAGAAATCTTGAGCCAACGGATCACCCCATGACACTTTCACCAAAGGTATTGTCTTGGACCTTAACCTTTGCTCTTTCCAATCCACAATCTGCATCGGGGCAACTTCATAAGTAAGGTCAGGCTGAAGTTGAATGCGTTCTGGGTCGACAAAACGCAGTTCTTGTTGTCCAAAACTCTTCTTACATGACGACACATGGAACACATCGTGAACTTCTCCAAAATTGTCCGGCAATGCAACTCTATAAGCAACAAGCCCAACTTTCTCTACAATCTGAAAAGGTCCAATATACCTTGGACTAAGTTTTTCCCTTCTTACCAAAGCGCTTAACGCCTTTCATAGGAGAGACTTGAGATAAACCCAATCACCTACCTCAAAGGATAAGTTTCTTCTCCTCGTATCTACATAACTCTTCTAACGACTCTGTGCTTCCGCCATTTTAGTCCTTATAAACCAAACTTGATCTCTCATTTCTTAAATTATCTCAGGCCCAGTCAATTTACTCTCGCTAACTTCATCCCAACACAAAGGTGATCTACACTTCCTTCCATACAAACCTTCATACGGAGCCATCTGAATGGAGGCATGAAAACTGTTATTATAAGCAAATTCTATTAATGACAGATGATTCTCCCAACTACCCTAAAATTCCATGACACAAGCCCACAAGATGCCCTCAAGAGTCTGAATAGTGCGCTTTGATTGACCGTCAGTTTGAGGGTGATATGCAGTACTAAACTTCAACTTAGTGCCTAAAGCTGCCTGCAAACTCTTCCAAAAACGAGATGTGAACCGCGGGTCCCAATCCGACACAATACTCTTGGGTACTCCATGCAACGCACTACCTCTTGACAAACAACCGAGTCAGCTTACCCAAAGAGTCTATATTAGATAGGCAAGAAATGGGCAGTCTTGGTCAACCGATCAA